>JAOCZQ020388131.1:0-11815 GCA_025434785.2 Epizoanthus fatuus | reverse complement strand
GTATCTGGGTCTGGGGATCTAACATTGTCCGGTTGGGCGCAGCAGTTGCAACAGCTTCCACGACTGGCTCAGGACATGCTGTGAACTGGCCAACGCGTTTGGAGAGCTGCTCCAGTGCAGAGAGGTGTAGTGACCTAGCTTTACTTTGATCTTCGCCACGTGTCTGTGCCACGCCCCGTCCCGCCTGACTACGTGTATGTGCCCCGCCCAGTCCCCCCTCACCCACTTTCTCTGATAGCCGCTGTAGTGCTGAGATTGCCTGTGACCCAGTCTCTGCTCGGAGCTGTTCGGAAATTCTTTGGGCAACCAAAGAGCCGTCTGTAGAGCTTACTGAGTCTGCGCGCGAAGTACGTGAATCGGTTGTTACTGGGACGACAGTCTGTGGATGGGTGCTAACATTAACTACTTCCGGTGGGGAGGGCTGGAGCTGGCTGTTGCTAGTGGCAGGGGGTCGGGGTACGATGGGGATAAACCTGGCGGGTTCTGCTGGAGGGGTAGCTGTGGTGGAGATGTGTTGAACCTGCGGGGCTGATTTGGGGCGTGGTATGTAAACCACCGGTTGAGCTGGCTGTACGTGCTGGCCAGCTGACATGCAATGAGTCTGTTGCACTTGTGAAATTGGTTGAGATGTTACAACGGACTTCACTGGCTGTGTGCATGCGCCGGGGACATACAGGACAGTAACGTTGGAAGGCACACGGACGCAACCTCCTTTCTCGTGTATAGCTACACTGTTCAAGGGGCTCATTGACTTTGGGATTCTCCCCCGGGGATTTACGGCCAGTATAGTTACTGGCTGCTGTGTACAAGAAAGGTCCGTTCCGTCTGGTGCCTGCGACAGCTGAACATTGGATTCCTTTGATATAACATGAGCACCGGACAAGGGGTGAGTGCCCCGGGGGGAAACCACTACGGGACCCCCCTGGCCAAGAGCAACACTGTGCAGCTGCATTTGAGGGTGGTTCCTCTCCACGTGAGTCTTAAACTTGTTGAACTGTGTAAACATGCTGCCGTGGCGACAGATGGGACAGTTATACCTCATGTCATTCCGTTTCTCGTCCTCTTTGTTGGAGTGTTTTCGTAACATATGATCCTGCAGACATTTCGGATACTTGAACACTCTCTGACACTGTTCACATCTGTGTTCACCCTTTCTCCCTTTTCTTGTCCTATCCTTGTTCTCGTTTGCTCGGTCAAGTGTTCGTTTCACACATTTCTTACGGTGACTGAGGATTCCACGTCTTGACAGCAGTTTCTTAAAGATACAAGCAACAAAGCGATTAACAACGAAAGTAATCAGAAAAGACTAAATTAAAACAAGCAAAAACATACAAGATAGAAAAGTGGCTGAAAGGGATGTCAAGTATGAGGGCGCTTTCCATCTGTCGGGTCTGGCAAGCCCGTCCGGTCAGTTCACAAATGGAACGCGACAACAATCGGAACTGGTTCTGGTCAGACTGGCCCTGCTCATGGATTGAGCCGCTCAGTTATCTCGTTTCAGATGACCAGGACGCAGGAATTTGGTAAGTTTTGGCGGGAAAAAATGCTTGTGCGTGCCTTGACCTTTTCATTTACAGTGGATTGAACCAGTTCTCCCTGGCCAACAAAGCCGGGCAAATGGATAGGACCCAAGACTAGCTACCAAGATGGACTGGGTCCTTTCGACTCTACAATTCCTTCAATCATCTCCTAAATTTGATACTGAATGTATTGTGTGAAACAGCTGCTGACATAACAAAACAAGGTACGATGTGTTGTATGTAGATCAACCTCGTTCCCAGGGTCTTCCTTCTCCCGAGAAGAGGGAAGACCCTGGGAACGAGGTTGTATGTAAACCTTGTTGAGCACATCTTGCTTATGACCATCAGTGACAAATGATGCCAATTGAGTGTAAATCACAAGATAAATTAGTGTTTGTTTTCAGCTTTCTGGCCATCAAACATGAACAACGCTAAATATCGATGCCATTTATATTATATGCATAACATTCTTGTCTGTATGGCATCATCAAGCAAATGGCCTGCATATACTATACAGTATACATATTTTTAATTTATTTTATCCACATAGTTTTAATTGAGTATAGTATTGTTATGCACCTTTGAACATTACTATGTAAATCACGCATTGTAAACTTAATTTATTATTATTATTATCATTATTATTATTATTATTATTGTTGTTGTTGTTATTAGATACATAACAAATAAAATGTGTAGAACATTTTTTTAGTGTAGAACATCTCTAAAGATGTTGAGGTTCCAGTGACGTGTCTAGTCAAAAGTTCCGATGTCTCGTCAAATCTCATCTGGACTCCACTCTTGTGTTGAAAAGTGTCATAAAGTTAGCCTCGTCCCCAGTCAACAACTTTGGCTTCACGGGCGGCGCGGTCGGACTGGGCGCTAGTTAGTTTGGCTTTGCTCGCCACCGTTGTTGCCTGGGATCAAGGTGCATAGCTTGGTAAATTGTTGTAACATTTTGGTAAATTGTTGTAACATTGTTCGTCGGTTATTTCTCTATCTTATATTTGTTGTATTGCTCTGAAACTTTGCAAGTCGTTTGAGAGTATTCTGATCTAACGCTAGGAGTCGATTTAAAGTGTATTTGAGACCATTTCCATCCAAATTTTAGGAGCTTTTTTGGCTGAATTTTTCACAGTGCTTCCGATTCGTTAAACTGTCGGTTTCAACATGTGAACTATTGGATTTTCGATTATTCTGTTGTTTCGTCCGTATTTTCGCCAAAGATGCGGTCCACTTATTAACTGAAGGATAATGGATGTTGTGAAAGGTGAGTTGGAACTCTAGTTCGTTTTTTTTGCTTGGTTTTAACTTTCGATTGTCGCGCATATTTTCACGTACCGAAAGCCTTTCTCAGTACTAACGTTGATGTGTTATGTTCTCCAGAATTCGACGATTCTCAGCTCCCTTGCCCTCATGACGACTGTAATAACTCTACTGATGTATACAAGGACCTAAGACAGCATTATGTCCGAACACACAAGAGTGTTGCCTGGATTGGGACAATAAAAGATGAGGCCTTGTCGCTGCTCCAGAAAAGAGAAATACAACGTGCCATATCGGATGTGACAGCTTTGTGTCAGGAACTTGACTTAACCAAAGAGGTAAATATTGTCAGATTCGTTTGAATTTCTACACAGAAGTTCTAAGTCAACAGTGTTTGCTGGTTTTTGTTCTTGTTGCTACTATTTATTATTAAATCATGTTTTACTTTCTGGGCCAAGAGACCTGCTGCAGCAGCAAAGTTTGCTGGGAAATGTCTAATCAGAGGAGAAAAGCTCTTTCCTAGAAATGCAGCAACAACAGTGACCGTTCGCGATGCTCACGCAGTGTATACATTTAATGTCTGGAGAGAAACCACTCATTGCAATGATGTCCCGTCAATACCAGATGGTATATACTACCGGCCGGTAGCACTTATGCAACACATGGTTTCCAAAAGGGTAAGACATTTTATTACTTTGACTAATATATCCTATACCCTGGGTGTTTATTTTTTTCTAGGCCTTCTGGACTGGGGGCTTATGCACCTATCAAATGAATGTTATCTGGAGGGGAGAGAGGGGCATGGGGTGGGGATTTTGATTTTTGTAAAGGATTTTTGTCAAAATCCCCATCCCCGGGACGACAAGTTTTGTCAACGTTTACCAAAAATGCCATACATTTACTGTATTTTATGCCCCGGCTGCAGTCATATTGTGTCAAAAGACGCACCCCCATGATGACAGAAGCAATCAAAGTTCCCCCCCCCACCTCCCAGGATAACATTGATAGGAGCATTACTCGAAAGAGGACAGTAATTAGAGGTGCTAGGCCAATGAAATTATTGTGTTCTGTATGTAGAATGATTAAATCATTTTTGATTAGGAATTCCAGAAAAAGCTGACTGCCAAATGAGAAGAAGTAGACATACAACTTAATCATAGTGAAAGAAACATTTCAACAAGACGGTTCGCTACTCGCTTTATAATGTTTCCAGTCAAGCAATTTATTTTCTGATCAAAATAACCACCTTAGGAATGTGGGCTTATTAGAGGCTGGGGGCTTATTAAAATTTTCACGGGTCAAACTGACGGCTTAATAGAAGGGATGGAGGGAGGGGGTTAATAATAGAGGCTGGGTTCCTAATATTGGGTTCTTAACAGACTGGTCAGTTCTACGGTCAGTATATTCACCTCACTTTGGTGAATAATTACTCACTAATAATTCACTTCCACTTCAGGGAATAATAATTGTTAATTATATTATATTTAAAAATCACTAGGGTGCGATTTAAGATTAGCAAGGTTGCGATATGCAGCAGTAATCATACTATTTCAAGTTCAGTTCGGAATTAATTTGTGTTTATCAAGTTCATTGCAAAGTATAATTCCATAGACATTTTTGCACAGAAATACAAATTAATGTTTTGCATCAATTTTTCTTTTAACTGTATGCATGGACAACTTCCAGACATTTTGACTGGCATGCACTGCCATCACCAATCTTTTCAATGTTAATATCACCACCTCAGCCAACTCATTCCTCTTAATGGTGTCAACAAAAGTTAAATAATACATATGTTTACTTTTAAACAGTCTTTGGTAACTTTTTACAGTCCAACATGTGAGATCCTGAAACATCTGGCCTTATTGATAATCCTAATTTTGGTATTTTATTCTTGTTTTAGGAGATCAGTGATGCAGAATTCCAAGCAGTAGCAGGTGGCACTACTTGTACTGTGCAAAAAACAGCTTCAGCCAGTGATTCAGAGACAAGAGATGGCAATCACGATACTTTGATGGACATATTAACTAATGTTTTTCAATTTAAAGAGTTCCGTCCACTTCAAAGGGAGACAATTGAAAAAACGCTTGCTGGAAAAGTGTGCATGTGTATGTTCCCTACTGGTGGTGGGAAGTCACTCACGTACTTGTTGCCATCATTACTTTCAGCTGGAGTAACTCTTGTTGTTTCGCCTACTCGTGCTTTGATCACTGACCAAGTTGCACATTGCATGCAGTATGGCATACCTGCTTGTAGTTTTTATGGTGATGTAACATCAGATACTGAAGCATACCAGATAGATGCACTTAACCAAAGTAAGCCACATTTCAAAGTGGTTTTTGTTACACCTGAGAAACTTATGACTGAAAACATTTCAGCACTTTGTAGATCGTTGGCAGAGAGGAAGCTGGTATCCCGGGTAGTAGTGGAAGAGGCCCATTGCATCTGTGAATGGGGTGACAACTTTAGGCCAGAATTTAAGTTGATGGGTCCTTTGATCATGATGCTTGGTGCTGTTATACTGATTCTATCTGCCACAATGACAACTGAGATGCAGCATGAAGTACGGAATTCTTTAAAACTGAAACCAGATGAAGTTTTTGTTATCAAGCAAAGTATGTTCAGACCAAATTTGAATTTGGAAGTGCGAAAGAAATCCGACAAGTACCTTGATGATGTGATCAAACTGATCAAAGAGAAGCATTCAGAGGAGACAGGAATTGTTTACTGTTCGAGCAGATTAGAATGTGTGAGAGTTGCTCAGAAACTGTTGTTCTGCGGCATTGCAGCACGTCCATACCATGCAGGAATGGAGGAGGCAGAAAGGCAAACTGTTCAGTGGAATTGGATGAATGGTACTTTCAAAGTTGTTTGTGCTACCGATGCATTTGGAATGGGCATCGACAAACCAGATGTGAGATTCGTATTCCACACAGCATTCCCATTATCGATCATTAAATATGTGCAACAAGTAGGACGTGGGGGCAGGGATGGCAACAAGTGTGAATGTGTCCTGTATTACAGATACAGCGACAAGCTGCAGTCACTACGTCTCTGCGATGGTAATGTCAGCAAGAAAGAGAAACTCCTGCAGATGATTTCCTTTTGTGAAAACAGGATAAGCTGTCTACACAAGGTTGTGTGTAGGGAGTTCAGAGAACAAATTGTGAGTTGCAGTACAGCATGCTCAAATTGTACGGAGGCAGGCAGCAGCCGTTCTTTCATTGATGGGACAATGGATGCAAGGCATGCATGTGCATGTCTCATTGAACTTGATGACAAACAGGTCAGCCTTTCAATGCTTGCACTTATTCTGAAGGGTTCAAATAACTCTGCTGTAAGAGCCAACTCTTTTCAGAACTTGACAAGTTATGGGAAGTGTGCTAAGACCTTCAGCAGTGTGGCAGAGCTTGAGAAGTTTCTTATCAAACTTGTCAATGAAGGCATTCTTGATGAAAAGATAAGGAAGTTAGGTAGCCAGTCGAAGCTTGTCGTAGCACTAGGAGGGGACGCTCATCTTCTAATGAACATGAAAAAGACAGTAGAAAAAGTAATTCTTTGTTGAACATTTGTTTTTTAGCATGTACATATATTTTTACACTGTAAATTAATAGCCTGTTACACTCTGCTATGTGGTATTTTACAATAACAGAGGCATTACCGTAATTCCTCGATTAAGCACTGCACTTTAGCCCAATAATGTAATAAGCGCCGCCCTTGAATAAGCGCCTCAGCACTAATTCCGATGAAAAACAAATCTAGCATCTACCATCCCCTTTTTATACATGAAACTGTCAGTTCAAGAGTTCTGAAGTTTTATTTTCGAAAAGCATTTGAAACCGGGCTCATAAGCAGTTTCAAGTGTTTATATTTGTCCTTCTTCTTGATCATTTGTACATTTCTAGTAAGTGACTCACTAATCATTCTATTGACTTTCTACTGTATGCTTCACTTCTTTGAAATAAACGCAGCACTTCAAATAAGCGATGCACCTCAAATAAGCGCCGCATCATTTTCTCGCTGAAATTAATAAGTGCCATGGTACCTAATGGAGGATTTACGGTACTTTGAAAATATTGGTTAGAATGCAGAATACCCCCAACATACAATTATGCTAACTCTTGAGATTTTAACTGAATGTATACCACATACTTCTTTTTGAAGAAAGTTAGAGAATGATAGGGAGGATGGGGATCTGCATTCACTCTGAAATAATATATATTATCTATAGCTCTTAGCCTCCTCCCCAGTCAAACTCCTTGTCGGTTCCCTTGATTTACCTGGTCAAAGTTTGTTTCTGCAGTGGCTTGTTTAAATCTTTAATCAGGCCAGACCAATTTAATTTCCTGTTTTACAAATCGGCTGAACTTGATTTTTCAACAAAAAAAAAGAAAAAAAAAGAACATCAATTCTGTTTTTTGCATTTTGAATTGTTGTACTGATATTTGAATATTTCTTGTTTATTTCGGTCTGTATCTCAACTTCTTTGGGTAAATTTCATTAGTTAATTAAATTAAATCATTGTGTCGGAGAGTTAACACTAATTTTGATTGAATGTGTTGCAGAGTGTTCGTTTAAAAAAATAGAAATATTTTAAGATTAAAAACAATGTTCTTTTTTTTCATCTCCAATCTTATATTTTGGCTGATATGTTTGTAAAACAGGAAATCAAATTGGTCTGGCCTCAAGTTCAAATGAATTAAAGTCTTTAGTTATAAATACTCTGAAACTAGCCTTGTACCCAGTCAACCTCTTGGGCTTCACAGGCGGTGCGGTCAGACTGGGGGCTAATTAATAAGTTTAGCTTAAGTGACCAGGCAAACAGAGCGAACTGACAAGGAGGATGACTGGGGACAATGCTACTCTGAAACTAACATGTACTGGTTAGAGTGTACTGGTAATTATACTAGTAATGTTTGAAAACTTATTCACTAGCCTAGTCCCAGTCTCTTCTCTGTTGTTTCACTTCATTTGCCTGGTCACTAAGCTATTTCATTTTAAATATTTTGTCGCCAAACCTTTAGCTGGCCAGCTAGGACAAACCAATTAGCACATAATCCTACTGCACAGCCTGTGAAACCAAAGAGTTGACTTGGGACGAGGTTATTTATTTACATACAATCACATTGATAGGAGGAAAGAATGTGATTTTGACATTTTGTCTAAGATGTTTATATTCATGTTGTTGTGTAGCCATTTTCATACAATTGCTTTTTAATGCCATGAAAATACTACTTAACAGGCCTGAAATCTGGTTTTATGTGTGAACGGGTTGGAATGTGTGTTTGAGTTCTGGAAGCACCAACGGTGCGAGCCATTTTTAGCTACAAACTTCCATCATGAAAATTACAGGAAATTGTAAATTAAGTTTGTGTGCAATAAAACATTTTTAGCAGGTGACTTTTGTTCCAAGATCATTGTTCGCTTACCTACCCCCTCCGCCCCCCCACTCAAGCTATGGGCCTGATTTTAAAACCTCTCAAGTTAGCCCCTAATAACCCCTACCTCAGCTGAAGGTAGCAGAACCAAGAATAGTGTACCTTCAATTTTTAGCTATTTTAAAAATGGTTGTCACAAGGTTCACGCATCATACCGGCTAGGGAGCATGGGTAAGAGCTCAGAAATACAAGATTTCTACTACATATCCACTTCATACATAGCTACTGAACATGAAACCACAATTAAGGAACAATTTATGTTGAACTTTGCAGCAACTGCAACTAGTGTCTACCCATTCTCCTTTGTGGTACGGGCATGCACTTGCTTGGTGACAACCTTTCTTAAAATAGCTGTATACATTACTATGTATACATCACATGTCGGAGGTTAGGTCACTTGAATCATTCGATTCAGGACATAGGTAGAGATGAGGAAACAGTCTAAACCTAATGGAATCAAAATCATTTTCCAGTTTTCTTTTTCCTTTGTCATAGGAATCCACAAATCGTGGTTTGAGTTTCTTTGAAGTTGATCCCCTGTACTGGTATGTGGCTATTTCTTCATCGCATCCTGATTCTTCAAACCAGTTCTCCTTCAGTGCGAATTGTGCAAAGCGAATCTGGTCTGGCAATGATGTAGGCTCTTTGTGTTTCACGGTGTTGTGTACATCAAAGGCATTTCTATTCTTGTATAAGTCTCGGATGGCTCTAATTGACATGACATTAACGGCAATCCTTTCCATCATTTCTAGGGTGGTGTTCATAGAGACATACTCTTTGATGGGCTTAACCATGTTCGACTCCACCCACTCATCATGTGCATGATTGTGGCCTACATGTCCCATGACAGATACGCTCCTATTTTGAGCAACCATTTTTCTAACGGCCAAATGCCACTCGCCTAGGAAGCATAAACAATGGGCAACTGCCTCATCCCTGTAATTCTTCTTGCATACCTGCGTGTATATTGGCCCACACAACATCCACACAGCTTCTATAGCAACACCATTGCCATTTCTTACACTCTCACTGTACCAGTTAGAAAGTGGGCCATAAAATGTTCCTAATTGAGATCGGTACCTGAAAGACGAACAAACGTTACCAAGTTCCTCGACAAATACTTTGAAGCTTGTCAGTATAACATCGTTATGGTGTCCTGTTCTTGCTTTGCATTGTTCTAAAGCTTCTGCTGTTGGGAAGTATTTGGACCATTTGAACTCCAATCCAAGTGCCAACAATGATCCTTTGGCGCTATCAACGATTGCCTCGTGATTGTTTCTTAGATTGTTTTCTTGGAATTTCTTTTTAAATGTTTCTGGGCCAATGTAATGCCGCCCCATCACATTTTGGACGCAATGGTAAAAACCACCATCACCAAAAATTTTTGCGATCGATTCATCAAGATAACCGAGGGCGTGAAGATCTCCGGGTGCTTCGTAGTGGCAAGCATACTGGCCAGGAGCTCTCTGCCGACACCCGCGAATGTTTTGGCAGTTTTTATTGTCCCCCCAATGGATACAGAATTTTCTGCTCTTCTTGGCTTGATCTGCCTTCTCGCTCCTTTCTTCCTCAGAAAAACTTTGCATTTTTTCACCCTTTCGTAGCGTCAACTTCTGGATTATTATGCCATCTTCTTCATCGTCAAGCTGTTGTGCTTGTGACAGCAGAATGACACCATCTTCCCAGCCGATCTCACGTGCGATCTCCAGCGGGGTCGGGACTCGGGGATGAGCTTCCTTGCTGCTACTTGCATACTTTAAAAGTATACCAACAACAGCTAAATGTTTGTTACTTACAGCTAAAGCCAGGGGAGTGAGACCACATCCCTCTTCTAAATTAACCTCTGCGCCAGCTCCGAGTAAAGCGGTCACAAGTCTGGTCTGTCCGTCCTCGGCAGCCGCGTGAAGCAGAGATCGCAGATACTGGTCTCTTGCGCCGAACCATTTCGACCGATTCGCATTTAAAAACTCGTGAACCTCTTGCTCTGTAGACTTACTACATTTCAATTTGAGGGCATGATAAACAGTCTCAAATTGTTTATCTAAAAGATCGTTCACTTCTTTGTTTCCAACTCGCGCGACTAGCTCTCCCGCCATCTTTGTTTGTTTTCATTTGTTCCACGTGAAAGGCCTGGTTACAAAGCTAATAGCAAAACAATCCTCTCCCCTCCTCCCCCCACATTTTTTTTCTGCTCTCCATACATTTACTTATAGCAAATGGTTTCCAAAAATGGTTTTCTGTGGGGGTGGGTGGGTAGGGTGTTTGGTAATTACTGGGAAAAACCCGGGAAATGTGACATTGGGCTCGCGTGCGAAAAATAAAATGGCGGAAGGCGAATGTCGAAGTGAAAGTTGCGAAAAGGAAAGCGATACAGTTATAAGTTGGGAGCTCTGGGAACCACTTAGATGCAGTACTCCGTTAAGAAATAGTTTAAACGAAACAAGGAATAGCAGCGAAACTGCAGATCGGCGACAAGAGAAAGACAACAAGACTGATTTCGAGTCGTCATTTGAATGTGGTCAAAAGTTTGCATTCACACAGTCGGCAAGCAGTAGTACTGGCAGCGAGACTGTCGACTGCAAGTCAGAAGAGATGGAAAACAAGGACAGTCAAGCGCATTTGTTCTCGCGAAGCAGTGGCAGCGAAACTGTCCTCAGTTGCGAGTCGCAGCTCAGCCCAATTATACATATAACAAGTTTCCCATCGAAGAGAAGGAAGGAGATGGAGAACCTAATGGAGAACAAGAAATTTTCATATCAGGTTGAGGACAGTCAAGTGCCTTTGTTCTCTATCTCGCAAAACAGTGGCAGCGACAGCGAAACTGACATTGTCGATTGCGAGACGCAGCCAAGCCCTGGAAGTGGAAGAAAAAGGTGCCAAAATGCGAGTTAGAATCGCGCTAGCGGAAAACATGAACTGGCCCTAGTAAACTGGCCCAACGCAGAAAAAAAAACCCGCCAGAAGGCATGTCACCACCATATTCGTCTTAGTATCACCAACCAGTTACCCTATAGAGTTGCCCATATTCACCAGTAATTCACTAAGTAATTCACCAGGATTTTATATACCGTCTAAGAAGAAAATATTGCGGGAATTTATTATTGTGGTTGGTCAAATTTTTGTGTTTTGCGGTAAGAAATTTTTGCGGTTTGTGATAACCTTAAATTTCTGGCGGGAACTTATTTTTGCCGTTTTGGAATTTTTTTGCTGACAAAAATTCGGCCGAGATTGGCAAATTCGTAACTTCTCCCATACATTCTCTTATATTTTTGGCCAAATCTGAACCTCATGATTCTTGAGTGTATTTGTCTGACTTAAAAAAGGCAAATAATGTGATTGCGAGCTAGCATCTTTTGCACACAGCACGCCTGTGGAAAAAGTGGAAAAATTTGCTTTGTTTCACTGGAATTAAATTTTGCGGAAATATTTTTGGCGGGAATTTTTTTTTTGCGGTAATTAATTTTTGCGGTTTGGCCAAAAAACCACAAAAACCGCAAAATTAAATTCCCGCAATATTTTCTTCTTAGACGGTAGTTGTCATCAGCTTCCACGTGGGGTGGGGTTAGTAGGGTGGGGTGGGAGACCCTGGGC
>JAOCZQ020388130.1:0-26656 GCA_025434785.2 Epizoanthus fatuus | reverse complement strand
CTTCGCGCTCCGCGACCAGGATTCCTTCTGGGTCGATGCTCCATCCAGTGTCACCCTGGGCCATCGCCTTGAAGTTGGATTGCGGGAGCTTGACATAGCCATCCTTATGGCGAAATACCACATCTCCGTCGTGCTGTCCGGGTGCATGGATCACGCCAACAATTTCGGCCGGAGTCGATCCTTCTGGCACGGCCTCAAGCACGCCTACTCCGTCCATCGACTTCGGAACACCTTCCAGCTTTGAGTCCTGGATGTCCGACAGAACTGTTCCGTCTTCTGGTTGTACGATGGGCATGATCCCATCTTCGTTCGGAGTCTCCTGTTGGGAAGAAGGAACGTAGTCCCTTTTGAATGGGATTCCACTCTCCTCGACTGGCGCTTCGGTGACGGGCTCCGCCTGGGCGACCGACTCCGTCGCGCCTTTCTTCGGGGGAACCCATCCTTTTTCAATTGGAATCCCATTTCTTTCAAGCAGCGACTTCACAATCGATGATACGGCGGATCTTCGTTTAACTTGGGATTCGTAATCCGCCTTCGACTCCGGATTCATTTTCCCGAAGAATTTGCGGTATAATGCATTTCCTTTGGCTGCGCCTTTGTTCTTGTACTCCGAATACACGAAGTGTGCAATCTCTTCGTTCGACAGATTCTCGGCCCTGAGTCCATCCGGGATCTTCTTGCGCTCGTTGTAGGGCTTCCACTCCTTTTCGAAGGGAACTCCTTCTGCATCCGTAATTTCCTTGATCTTCGCAAGAAGGGAAGGCCATTCAAGAGAACGGAGTTCAGGATTCGCCTTCACGCGCTTGATGTAGAGCTCGTTTGCCTTCTTGAATCCCTTCTTGATGTGCTCCTGGGCGATCTCCTCGGCGAACTGAGTTTCCAGGTCGGAGCTGGGAGCGGAGTCAATCCTCGAACCCTCCGCTCCCTGCGTCGGCGGGGTAAACTCCGCTTTCGCCTCCTCGACCTTGGACTCCGTAGGCGCCGGAGTAGTCGCGTCCTTCCCTGCCTTCTTCGCTTCTGCGACCTTCATCTTGTCCAGGCGCTTCCGTGCGGATGCCAGCTTTGCTTCGACGGCTTCCGGACTGATCCCTGCATCCTCCGCGTGGGTGCGCACCGTCTCCTCGTCCCATTCCATTGCCCCTTCGGACATGGCCTTGAGCTTGGAGGTGAACGCTTCCTTGGCCTGAGCCTTCCGAGTTTTGCGCGACTGCTTCACGGCTTCGGTCGCGGCCTTCACCTTCTCCGTGTCGGGCGAGTTCTGCTCGATCTCCTTGGCCTTGGTCTGGGCAACCGTCCGGGCCTGTTCTTCGGCGGCCTTAGCTTCCTTCTCCAGGGACTCCGTCCCGTTCTGCTGAACGTCCCGTGCTTCCTCTGCGGTGAGGCCTGGGGGAGGAGCCTGGGTCGGGTCGGAGTTCAGCACCTGCTGGGCGGCTTCGACCTTCTGCGCGGCCTGGGAAGCGTCGGCCTGGGCCTGCACGACTTCCGGGGCGGACTGCACCGCGGCCTCGGCCTGCGCGCGCGGCTGGGTTGCCAGCCACGTCTCGAACTGGTCAGCCTCGCCGGAAGGGTTCGCATCCCGCCACTCCGCGACCTTCTGGGCAAACTCCGGCCCCCTGGCGGACCACTCCGCGAAGTCTTCTTCCACTCCGCGCTGCTTGGCGGCCATGGCGCGGGAAGCAAGGTCTGGCTGAGTCTCCGGAATTGCTGGGGCGGCCGGAGCCTGGGATTCTGGAGCGGCAGGAGCAGCGGCGACATCTTCCGTCGCTTGTGCAAGCGGATCTTGCGCTGGAGAAACGGGCGATTGACCGACAGGAGTTGTCGAAGCCTGTTGCGCGGGGACTCCGCCATTTGCCGGCGGAGGAGCATCCGCACGCATCAGATTGGGAGCGTTGAACAACGCGCCAAGGGTGGCGCCGGCCGAAGTTGCGCTTGGCACTCCTTCCCACGGCGATGCCCCGGTGATCGGAGACTCCGCCACGTTGCCGGCCAGCTTCGCAGATCCTTCCTCCAGGCCTTCCTGCAGTGGCTCTCCAAGAACGGCCGCGGTCTTCCCTGCGATCTTCCCAAGCGTCGAACGTGCGGCACCTCGGGTGACTCCGCCGATCAACGCGCTCTCGATCGCATTTCCACCCGGGATGAGCGTCGTGGCCGCGGACAAGGGAAAGGCCATCGCCATCGAACGCTCTGCCAGCTTTCTCGCCACTGCGCGGCGAGCAACATCGTCGCTCACGCCCTTGGCGATCAAGGCGTTGTACTCCTCCGACTTCCGGAAGTTCTCCACCGGCTGGTCGAGGATGTCGAAGTAGGTGTCCTGCCAGTTGTCGGCGGACTGCATGGCAGACCCGGTCAGGCCGGCGCCGACCGTTGCAGCCTTTGCCACCATGCCCATGGCCTTCAGGCCCTTGCCTGCGGCACCACCGACCAGGAGTTGCGGGGCGCTTTGGAGGGCCATCGCCGCAAGTGCCTGGGGATGCTTCAAAGTTTCGAGAGCTTCCGGGAGGACTCCTTCCTTGGCGGCCTCCTTCTTCGCAGACTCCGCTTCGGCTTCGGCCTCCTGCAGCTGCTGAGTCTTCTGCCCTTGCGCCCATTGCGACACGTCCCGTGCTCCCTGGGTGAGCCAGTTGTCTGGGTTGAGGAGGAGAGCATTCTGCACAGACTCCGGAAGGATCTTTTTCCCAATCTCTCTGGGCACCTTGATCGCACCCCATGGAGTGAGAAGGTCCAGGTGCTCAATAGCAGGAATCCCAGCCGTCTTCGCTGCGGTTTTTCCCATGGCCTCAAGCGGGTTCTGAGCCACCAGCGTTCCGACTTGACCAGCGACACCAGCAAGGCCCTGGACTCCGAGGCTGAGTCCCGCATCCTTCGCCGCCCCTCCCAACTTGGGTAGGACTCCGTTCGCGTCTTCGGCGGCCTTAGCTTCCTGTTGGACTTGGCTCTTCGCCGCGACCATGCCGGGAGAGGACCAGGTCTTGATCTGGTCGAACTCCTCGTCGCTGAGTCCGTCGCCACCGCGATCCGCCAGCTTCTGGAGGAGCGGTTTCGCACCAGGGAAAGAAGCGGTGAACGCCTTCGCCTCCGCGAACTCCTCGTCCGATACTCCGTCCCCGCCCTTTTCGGCCAGCTTTTGCAAAACGTCGCGAATCGCCATTGGTCACCTCTGGTGTAAAAATGGCCTCAGTCCGCAAGAAGCGCCACAAGGAAGGCCGGATTTCTGGTCAATCCAAGAAGTTTCGTCCCTTGGTGTTGGAAACTCCGGTGGTGGCAGGCGGGGTGATCGACGGATTTGTGGGAGATGGGGTCGCTGCTCCTGCACGACGAGCAAGTTCGTCCTGGTACTGCGGAAGAAGGACCAGCGCCCGATTGACCGACTCCTGGGCACCCTTCAGGTCCAGGCCGACAACTTCCGTTCCTCCGAAGAATCCTTTTTCCACTTTGGCATTCGGGTAGGCCAGAAGGAATGCCTCCTTGGAGATGTCGCCAGCCTGGAGAGCTTTCACATCGGCCAGCATCTTCGCCTTCTGCGCTTCCCCAAGTTTTCCCGCTGCGATCAGTTGAGCTTGCTGGAGGCGAAGCTCCTTGTCCTCCATCCTAGATTCCTTCTTGGCTTCCAGGGCGTTCTTTTCATTCGCCATCCGTTTGGCGGCCGCATTGTCCGCGTTGTTCCGCGCGGTGGCTTGGGCTTCCTTGTACTCCGTCCCCTGGCGGTCCCGTGCGGAAAGGGCGCGGTTGTCCATGAATCTTCCGGCGATCCCAGCCTGAAGCTGGCGACCATCGTTTGCAATGACTCCTTCGCGAGTCATGAAGTCGGAGTTTGCCTTCGCTTGCTCACCAAGCGTTGCGGCCATTCCACTGGTGGACTTGCGAGACGCAGCCAGGCGCTGCGCATTTTCGATCAACGCCAACCGCTCGAAGAAGCGATTCGTATCGATCGCTGACTTCCCGGTCAGGAGTTCCTTGTTGGCCCGGATCGCATCCGCAGTGACGGCGGCTTCAGCGGCAGAAGGAGCCCACTCCGTTCGAGGCGAGGAAATGGGAAGCTGAGTTCTACCACCCTGGATAGGAACACGGGTCTGTCCAATGTTTCCACGGGGGTTCGGAGTGAATCCAAAGCCTCCGGATCCTCGGAAGATCTGGTCTTCGATCGATCCAGGTGGAGGCAATTCTATTCCAAGCTCTGCGGCCTGAGACTGCTTGTCGGCGTACTTCTTGTCAAAGTCGGCCAGTTGGCGATTTGTCTCTTCCAAGAGTGCATCACGCTCGGCCTGGGCACGAATTTCGGCTTCGGCCTGAAGACGTGCCAACTCCGTCTCGCGAAGATGCCCGGAAAGCGTGCTCCCTCCAGATCCAATCGCGTTGTACAGCATTTCCAGGCCAGTTGCCATGTTACACCCCCACTCCGCGGAGTCCACGGATGAGATCAAGATACTTGAGGTTCTGGCCGGCCACATTGTTCAGACCGGACGCGGCCTGAGCCGTGCGGAGTGGGGACTCATTCCGGTAGCTCGCCTCTCGGAAGTCCTGTCCACGCGTCTGCAAGGCCATCTGCCGATCGAACTCCTGCTGACGGATTTTCCTTTCCTTCTCCTTGTCCTCCCGCTCCTTGAACATGGCATACAGGCCGGTGAGCCCTTGGAGGCCGCTGGTCGCAAGGCTGACGCCAAGGGCTGGAGTCAGGTTCGGAAGCATTGAAGAAGCGGAAGCTGGGCTCACCTGCCCGACAAGGTTCTGTTGAGAATCACGCGTGATCGCGTCAATGTTGAATAGGTCAGCCATGGTCTACCCCCAATACCGGACGGTTTCGCCGGTCAAGATGCTTTGGCCTTCGTACAAGGTTTTTCCGAAGATGGTTGGCGTGGCCTTCGTGATTTGCGCAGGGACTCCGCCGACATTCACGATCTGCCCGACTCCTCCCGTTGTTGGGAGCTTTGCGGTTTCTGCTTTGGCTTCATCCGTCAGGCCGGCACCGAACAACGCCTTGATCTTCTCCACCCCCTGTAAGTTCGATGCACTCAGAAGGGCTGTCTGCTTCTTCGCTTCCAGCTGCTGTTGCGCCTGGGAGGCGATGTAGGCAGGATCGTTCTGTGCGGCGGCGACGGCGGCGGCGGACATATCCGAGGCGTTCTCTGGGCGCTGGAACCCTGCCATCGCGGAGTTCTCCGCCAACCACTTCTGCGCGGCAGCTTGGTCGGCAGGGTTGGCGCTGGAGGCCAGGGCCTGGTACTGCTTCCAATCAGTGTCGTCCTTCAGGTTCTGCATGGACACCAGGGACTTCACCGCGTTCTCCTGCTGGTTCCCAACGAGCTGCGCTTCGTTCAAGCGGGAAGCGGCCAGGTTCTCCGCGATCTTGTTTTCCGCCTGCTGCATGGACCTTCCTGCGGTACCCTGCCCCAATTGTCCGGCACCGGCCACGGCTTGGGCGGCCTGGGTGCGCTGGTTGGTCGCCTGCCTGGAAAGGGCGGAGCGTCCAGCTTCAACCGCGGCCTGGGTTGCCGGAGTCCCCCCGGAGATGGCCTTCTGGTAAAACTCCGTCGCCTGGGTGAGGGGCGCAGGATCCGCAGCTTGCTTCTGCTTGAGCTGCTTCATGTACTCGTCGTAGGCTGAGAACTTAGCCGCCGGCCCGGAGTATGCGGTCGCCTGGGTGATGATCGGGGTAGCCATTATGGAAGCACCTCTGGATAGAGTTGACCAACGACATGGGCATTCTTTAGTCCAGAGAATACCATGGAGATTGCAGAGGCCGGAGTCTTCAAGCGAGCTTCAATCTTCAGCTTCAGGAATCCTCCACATAGGGTCATTTGGGCACCAAGCCCGCGAACGGAATGCGCGACATATCCATCAGCTCCGCCAACTCCGGCATCCGTGTAGGCGAGCTGTTTTGCAATGACACTGTCTCCGATCTGTACGAACGGAGCGCCGCCATCGACGGTCCCAACTGGGGACTCCAGAATCGAATATCTGAAGTCGAGATATGGCAAATAATGCCTGTTTGCAGCTTGAATAAGTAGGACGATTTCCAAGTTATCCAAAAGACCTGGCGGCGTGAAATGGCTTTTCAAATCGAAGTAGTCGTACTCCGCTGGAATCGTGAGCCTGAATGCATCCACCCACGATCCATCCGCAGGCACAACGACCGTGAACGGAGTTCCCCCACCAGCCGATGGCCACAACTGCCAGAACCATTTGTTTCCAGCTTCGTCAAACAACCCGCTCTGCTGTAGAACGGTAATCGGATCCATGGAATAGGTCTTGCCATTGAACTCAAAGGTGCGAGGCGCCGGAACTGACGGAGTCCCGACCCTCGCTTCGAGAGCAATAATTCGTTGGAGGAGCATAACGTCTGTGTTAGCCAGATAGGTGATGTCCGCTACAAGCCCTACGACATCGGACTTTGCGAGCGCACGCCAAGTCTTGTTCCCGAAATAGACATGGGCGGAGTTTCCCGCAGCAACGATCGGCTCCTTCGTTTCCGCGAGAAGCACGTCCATGGCAATTCCGGTGTATGTCGCTCCTTCGTAGATGTTCCACGAAGTCCCGGCTGGAAGGTCGGCTTCGTAGTTCCCAAGGCCCAACTCCGTCATTGGAACGTCAGGCAAAAGGTTCAAGCGATCCTTCAGGACAAATGACTTCCCAAGGAGTGCAACTCCGGTCCCGGAAACGGCATAGTAGGTCTTCTTCATGGGTTCAGCCTTTCCGTGTTGTCGGACATCGCCAGTCCTGCATCGAGATGATCGTCCTCTCCGAGACTCAGGGAGACGTGCTCTTCAGGGTAATACCGAATCAGCTTCGCGCGGAGGGAAAACCCAAGGCATCGGAAGTCGAATGGGGGACGGAGTATCTTCTCGAATGACAGGTCGAAGAACGAGCCATGGATCCCCGCCTGGATCGCTTGCTGGATTCCCACCCTGGTCCGCGCCTCCGCCTCCTGGGGCTGAAGCATGGCCGTCAGCGGCCGTTCCACCACCGAATAGAGCTTCCGGAATCGGACGTTGTCACAGGCCAGTTGAAGGGCGATCTGGCCTGGATCTGTCCATCCGGCGAACACCCGCATATCCCAAGGCTCCGCATGGGTGGTTGGGTTGCGCGGGTCAACGTAGAAACGCCGAGAGGTGATCTTGGCTTTGAAGAACGATCCGTTGTCCATGGTCGCGGAGTCACACAGGAACCACAGCAACGGCTGGCTGGCCGCGGCTGCAATGACCACGCACTCCGTTTCCGAAAAGACCACGGCATGGTCCAGCACGATCGTCTCATCGGCAAACTCGATCTCCAGAGCACCAGCGGTGGAAGCATCCCCGCCCCGGTGGTAGCCAATGACCTTTTCCCTGGTGGCTAACCACCATGTGTCCTGGTACCAGAACCCGAGAACCCGATCGGCCTTGATGAACGAACCACCCTCTTCGGAGTTGGGCCACACCTCACCGGCTTTGAAGTCCTGCACCTTGTCCATGACTCCGGCCTGGATCATCATGGGACCGGAGTAGGAGAGCCAGTAGGCCACCTGGTTGAACTCCGTCACGGAGTCCGGGAACGGGCACCCGATGTTCGAAGAAATGACTTCCACCCGGTTGGCAGGGTCTCCGCCCTGGATCCGGTAGGCACTCCGATCGTTCAGGAGGATCAGATCGTCCCCAACGATGCAGGCCGCGCGCGACACTTCGGAGTCGTCCAGGGACGTGTCCTTGTAGTCGTTCACCGGATCGAACATGGTCAGCGACTTGAGGTATCCGGTTGCCGAAGAGATCCCGGAGGAGAAGTGCCACCGGCCAGGATTGTCCTGGGGGCCACCAGAAACCCAAAGGCGTCCGTTCATGTAGCGCATGACGGAGCACGGAGGCATTTCGGAGTACCCGGACGTGCTGGGCTCCGGATCCGTCTCAACTCCGGCCGCCAGGTCGAACACGTCTCGAGTCGAGGCAACTCCGTCGAACGTGAAGGTCGAAAGCGTGATGTCGCACAGCCAAAGAAGGGGAGCCCCAAGCACGGTTGTTTCGTCCAGGCTGGGCTGAGTCCGGTAGATGCGGAAGTGGGTGGCCTGCGTGTCGTATCCATCGACCTTCAGCCTAAGTCCGATCGATCCCGTGGATGGGCATTGCCAGTACACCCGAGCATCGCGATCTTCCCACGATTCGAGCTTCCCCGCATTGAACCCGGAGAGCACGTCTTGTCCGGCCTTCTCTGGAAGGTTCACCAGCGTCGCGGAGTACCCGTACCATGCTCCAGGAGTCAGGTCTCCGGATGGCTGTCCCTGAAGGGAGTCAAACGTCTGGATACTCAGGATCCGAGGCCGCAGGATGTTGGCTTTCCGCATCGAGAACGAAAGGGTCTTCTCGTCAAACTCGATGATTCCGGACCATCCGTTTGGATCGTCGCTTCCAACGATCAACGCGCCTTCCACCCGTTGGGCACAAACCTTTGATCCGGCGCGAGGCCTGCTCGATCCCGTGATCGATCCGCCTGCCGTCCTGGAATGCCAGGACCAGCCGAGATTGCTCAGAACGATGACCTTTTCGCCGTGCTTGGCATCGCGCCAGGCAAAGGAAAATTCCGTCACGCCCGAGGGAAAGGACGAAGACCAGCGCGAGACTCCGCGCCTGGGCCTTGGTGGAATCCCTGGGAACTGGTTCACCAGCGAACGGCATTCGTTCTCCAGCATCGCACGCGGATTGTCGCGAGAGTTGTACCCCCCCGAGAAATCCATCTGGCTCAGGGAGAGTCGCTTCATCTTCCCCTCCCGCCCCCAATTGCCCTGCTCCATCCTCCGCCCTGCCTGGGCATCGCAGGAGACACGTCGCTACTCCGCACCGATGCATCGCCGGAGTATCGCTGCATGGCGTCCATGAACATCGTCTGCCAAGCGGCCGCGGATGCTCCGGCCCCTTCCTCGTCGCTCTGGACCTCCATGTAGAAGCGGAGTCCTTTGATGAGGATGTGGTTCCACTCGTCAGGGAGAGGGCTTTTGGAGTCCATGTCCACAAACCGAGGAAGGCGCTTGCGGCCCTCCACGATCAAGTACTGCTTGGTGGTCACGATCGTGTCGGCAATGGCAACGATGCGCTCAGTGGGGCCGTTGAAGTAGAGCTTGCCGATGGTCGGGTTGATGTCGGCAACGAGGCGCCACTCCGTTCCAGCGCTGGCCGGCGAGAAGCTGGTTCCACCACCATTCGCATGGTACACCATGCAGGCCCGGCCGAGGTAATCGTTGGCATCTGCACCGGTCAACGGAGTCGCGGACACGATGTAGTCGGAAGCCAATTCCTGCGTGAGAGTGATGGCATCAGAAACGCTCGGAAGGATCGTCGGATCCATGAGCTTGATGAAAGATTGCTCGATGTCGAAGTCCACCTTCGTTCCGATGTCGTTGGTGTCGAGGACTCCGTTCACGTTGGGGAAGCGGAGTCCCGTCACCTTCCGGATCGCAGGAGGAATTGGGTAAATCGTACGCTTGGGGATCAACGCCAGGGCCGCCTCGATTTCCATCTCAGGGCCGATGACGTTGATCTCCACGTCGGAAAGAATCTGGTTCCCGACCACCACCCAAAAGTCCGGATTGAACATGGTCAGGCGCTGCTGCCCGATGTCGGGCAACATTTGCATGATCTGGGCGAGGGTCTGGGCCATGGCTTAGGCTTTCCCTGCGGCCTTGGAGATCTTCTCCGCGGCTTCCTTGGGAGAAACCGGAGGAACGATCTGGACCACAACGGGAGGCTCGGGCGGAGTCTCCGTTTCCTTCTCCTTGGGAGGATCTGGAACGACAGGATGAAGCACCTTGGGCACGCGATGGATTGCCGGGTTGACGCTCCGCGCGGTGACCATGTGCGCACCCTTGTTGTCGCGGACCACGATCTTCAACTCGGCCGGTGCCCACAACTGGTAGCACACATCGCGCTCCAGGATGTGACGGGCTACCATCTGGTCGAGATCGAAGAAGAACGCGTCGACTCCGTTCTCGTCCTTGTCCACGATGATGTCTGGAAGCAACCTCTCCGACGGGCGGAGTGGGTGCGTCATGTCGATCTGTGGAATGTATCCCAGAGGAGGAGGCACCTCGGGACGGAAGATCAATCGAACTTTCTCGCTCATGGGTTGCTCCAAGAGGGGGGAGAGGCCCCCTCGGTTGATGGTTACAGGGCGGTCCAGGTCGCGGCCGTGGTCTTCAAGTACTTGGTGGAACCACCAACCTTGAAGTCATGGTACGCGGAATCCGTCGCACCGAAGTTCGGGGATCCACCCAGAACAAATCGGAGTCCCGTATCCACGCTGGCCGAGTCCTTGATGACGTTCACACCGTTGACGGTGGCGTAGGCCGTGCACCAGGTCGTGCCGCCATCGCTGGAGCACTGGATGGTCGCGGTTCCCGGGGCGCCGGTCGTGGCGGTACTCCGCAGCTTGATCCCCTGGGGGAACTTGGCCACGGGCTTGCCGTAGACTTTGGCCGAATTGAATCCGCCCATGGTGCCGGTGGTCTTCAAACGGTAATCGAAGCCCTGGGCCTCGCTACCGATCGGAGCCACATCGTCGTCCAGGATGGTCGCGTTGTCCCGATCCGCGTCGGTGGACAAAGCATCCCAATCCGCGGTGGAGCCAACAGGAACACCCCAGCACTTGAATTTGCGGGTGAGGATGTTGGACGGCAGACGATAGCCGGCGGACTTGCCGGTCGCGGCATCCACGATCGTATCCGGCACCTGGATGACGCATTCCTCGTAGATGATGTACTTGCCAAGGCCATAGCCGTCGATTCCCGCGCGGCCCTCTTCGGTGCCCCGCTCCGTGATCTGAGCGACCCCGAAGGCCGCATTCACAGTTGCACTGCTCATTTGGTGTTTCTCCTGAATTGGAAGTGAAAGGAAGGGCGGAGCACCTACTCAGCCCCTCAAGAAGAATTACGCGCCGTGGGTCAGACCTTCCATGGCGAAGCAGAACAGCATGGACGACTGATCGAAGGGGAGCTTCGAGGTATCCTGCATATCGCGCCACTGGGAACGAATGACCGAACCCTGCTTCTTCGCGGAGATCTCCTGGCCGACTCCGTGAGGACCCTTTTCTTCGGTGTATTCCAGACGGTCGCGGGTAGCTTCGCGAAGAGCGGATGCTCCGAGCACCAGGCCAATGCCGTTCTTCTTCTGGGCAGTGGTGAGGTCGGAGTATTCCCAGTTCTGGAAGTCGTTGTCCACGCCGGTCTGAGCCTTGCCCCAAACGATGTCAGAACCCGTCACGTCCGGATTGTAGCGAGCCAAGGAGTCATCGTAAATCACCAGCAACTTGCCGACGGACAGAGAGACCATCTTCAGAAGCGGGTGGTCAGCGCCCCAGGCGGCTTGGTACTTGGAGAAGTCCACCAGCGTCGAACTCACGCCCTGGAGGGTGTTACGCGCGAGGCTCGGGAGAACCAGGTAGAACTTCTCTTCGCCGCCGACATCGACGCCCATGTACCGGCCGGAGGTCGAGAGCTCTTCGGAGAGCTCGCTCAAGGCCTCCAAGGTGAGCTTGTGACCCGCCGTGGAGGTACTCAGCGAACCGATCGCGCTCTTGATCGCCGTCTCGCGTGCGGCCAGCGTTGCTCCGCCGATCATGCCCTGGCCACGGACCAAGACGTTGAGCGGAGAGACCTGCTTGCCGGCACCAGCACCCAGATCGACGTTCAGACCACCGTTGTTGACCGGAGCCAACAGGGTGTCGTCCGCGCCGCGCAGGAAGGCCATGTACATCTGGTGAGCGAACCACTGAGCCCACCAGAGATTGATCTGGCCGGTGAGGAGGGGCTTGTAGCTCTCGAACAGGTTGGGCTCCAACCGGCTGAGGTCCATCGTTCCAGGAATCTGGAAAGCTGGGCACTTGGCCATGTTGATGCGCATTTTGTTGTGCCAGAAGTCCAGGTAACCGCCCTTGGTGGGCACCCGGTCTCCCATGGTCACAGGACCCTTGAGGTTCTTCACCAGCGTCCAGTTGACCTCGTCTCCGTCCTTGGGACCAAGCATCTTGGTCTGGACGGCCTCGGTCTTCGAAATGTCCTGCCTGGAATCAGTGGTGTTCGATGCCGCAGTCTTCCCCTTGATGGGCTGCGAGAGTGGTCCGAAGACACTCTTGCGCCGCATCTCGAAGTTCTGTTCCATTGCAATGGAGGGGAGATTCAGGAATCCCGCCGCGCTCCTTGCTTCGCCATATGAGCCGTTGAACGACATTGTGCTCTCCTTGGTGCCGAACCTTTACCGAAGGTCCTCGGCGGGATGTTCAGGACGAAGCGGATGCTCCGCCCTGCGGTAGAATTACCCTGGCCACTTTCCTGTGGCTTCCAGGTGTTGAAGGTCCCGCATCATGGAACGATTTCCATTGTTGGCTTGTTCCATGGCCATGTTGATGTATTTCGCGCGCTCCGCTTCGCTGGAAGAAAGGTACTTTGCGGAGTCCACTCCATGCCGGACATTGGCGGCCGGAGCCTGCGATCCTGGGCGCATGGTGGTGGAGGTCACCGCGGCTTGCGTTGCGGCCCGGTCCAAGTTGCCAAGGATGCGACTCCGCAAGTTCGCCATCTGCTTCTGCGGACTCTGGAGCGTACCGGTCTTGGCGGCGTAGGCCGCGTACAGGGCCTCGCCATTGGCCTCGAAGTACTTCCAGGAAATCTCGCCTTCCTTGATGGCCTTGTTGATGTGCTCGCGGAAGCCATGGATCGGGTGGGACTCCGACTCGATGGGCTCCTTCGACTTCAAACTCTCAACCGACTTGGCCAAGTTGAAGAAAACGGAGTTCTTCACCGAGTCGCGCCGGGCCTGTTCCCTCACCTCTCGGTTCTGAAGCTCTCCGTGGATCATCACGTTCTTGGCGACCAGGTTCGCGACTTCCACCAGACTCTTCTTGAAGATCTCCATCGAGCCTTCGGGATCCAGAGAGAAGTCCATCTTCTGGATCTGGTGCTTGGCCTCCAAGTCCTTGATGATGGAATTCATGTCCACGGACTTCTCGAACCAGGAGTCCGCGGAGTCGGTACCGGCCTTCAGATCGTTCACGCGAGCCATCACGATCGGATCTTCCAGGACCATCTGCAGGTCTGCCTGGAACTCCGGCGACAAGAACTTCTCGTACGGAGCGATCCGCTCTTCCATGGCCATGGCGTCGTCTACCAGGGCTCTCACGTTGGGAGGAAGGGCTTCCAGGATCTCCGGAGTGATCGGAGTCTCCGCGGTGATCGCAGGGGCGGCGTTGGGATCCGGTTGGGCATTCGGATCCTGCAGCTGGTTCGGATCGACTTCGCCCTTCTCGGTGAACTTGGGATCGTTGTTGAAAAAGGCCTGCTGGTCTTCGGGCGAAAGCTTCGCGAACTCCGACTCCCAAGTGGGATCGTACCGATTGGGAAGCACGATCTTTCCGGAGTTATCCGGCGATGCCACGGGAGGCGCGGAAGATGCGTCGGCGGGAGCTGGAGCACCGCCCCCAACCGACGAACCTCCTCCATCACCAGAAGGAGCCGCTCCCCCTCCTGGAGTGCCACCAGAAGCGGCGGGAGCTGCGGAAGGCGCAGGAGCGGGAGAACCGCTACCTGCTCCGGAATCGGCGTTGCGAAGGAATCTGAACGTGAACTTCATGCTGGTGCTCCGGTTGGCTCCGGCTGAACCGGAGTTTGTGGTTGTCCCTGTGCGGCAGGGGGTTGGGGTTGCTCAGGCATGATGCCGGTGAGGCGAGCGATCTGCTGGGCCACTGGATCATATCCAAGTTTCGACACGTCTCCGGTCCAGGAGACCTTCGTGGGCGGCGGAGTCGGATTCTGGGCAGCGGCCTCGGCCTGCTGCTTCACCGCGGCCGCGATCTTCTGGCAAATCGCGTTTGGGATCTCCTTCAGGACCGTCACCCAATTTTCCGGTGGAACGGTGGGCATGACCTGTTGCATGACCTGGGCGAAGGCGTCAAGCTCGTTTGCGCGACCGGTCACGGAGTTGTCGCCCAAGGCTTCCACGAAGTCGAACTCCGAGGCATCGAGGCGGTTCATGATCCGGGTGGCCTGCCCAATCGGATCAAAATCGGTGGGGACGTTGACCTCGACCTCGACGGTCTTGTTCGGGGCGTCTTCCTTGAAGTAGCGGATAATCTCGTACTCCGTCATGGTCTGCTGAAGCATGGACCAGAAGATTTGCCGGTTGCGCATCGTGTGTTGCTGCCAGGAGGTCAGGTATGGCGCGGCCTTGGTCGTGCTCTGCTGAACCCGTGCGGTGAACGCCTTGGCGGACTCCTGGGAGGACTGATTCTCGCCTTCCACGTTGGGAGGAACCGTCAGCTGGTCGTTGAGCATCTGGGCTTCTGCGAACAGTTCTCCCCAGCCATTTTGCATTGGTCGATTGGGAGGGAACTGGATCGCCTCGGCCATCGGGATGTTGCGATCCTTGATGAGGCGCCCACCTGGGCGACTGATCTCGGTCGGAAGATCCTTCTCGTTCTTGAACGCGCCGGCAGTCGTGATCGTGAGCTGGTCGTTGGCTAGGCGCAGGGAGTGGACGCGCTCTGTCTGCACCAAGGCGGCCATGTAGGAGTTGGCCGAAGCAAACTCGAGTACTCCGACTGGAAGCTCGTCGTGCCACTGCGGAACGTACACGCTGCAATCCCATTCGCCGGTCTGAAACCAATGCGGCCGGTTCTCCAGGAGGGTCCCGTTTGACAGGAAGGTGGTCAGCCAAAGGATCTTGGTGGGGCGCTTGACTTCCTGGTAGCTTGGATGCTCCTGAAGCCATGCCTGCCAACGCTGGTCGTCCCACTCCGTTGGCCGCTGTTCGACGCAATCCTCTTCTGGGCTGTACCAGACGGAGACGGTCATTCGGACCATGCTCCGGAACTCGACAAGCTGAAGGCGTCCTGTCTTTTCGTACTCGGCATCCGCGACACGCATCGCCGTGAAGAAGGTGCTCCGATCCGCGGAGGTGAACCCCATGTCCTCGGAGAAGTCGTTCTCCGTTCCAAGAAAACCTTGTTCGATCTCCCGCTTCCGATCCGGATAGCGTTGGATGGCCATCTCCTTGGTCACCGGCTTGGACCAGAAAAGGCCCGTGCAGTCGGAGAGGTCGGTTTCCCTCCACATCGGATCCATGATGACGGAGGCCCATGGTGCCTTCACGACATCCACCCGCTTGCGCGATCCGTCCTCGGCTTTGTCGAAGAACACCACCTGGGGATACCCTGTGATGATGCCCTCGCGGATGTTCTTTTCCTCGGCTTCACTCAGCCCTGATTTGCGCGTCTCGTTGGAGAGAATCACATCGGCCGTGAACACGTCAACGGAGTCCTCGGATCCAACGGGGATCATCTCCGGAGTCTTCTTGCCTAGCATGGCCATTCCCAGCATGGCCTGGAACTTCGGCCAGAGCATGGGAAGTTGGATGGGGATCTTGTGTTCCTTCTCCATCTTGGCAACGTCTTCAGGGCTGAAGATGTTCCAGCCTGCGGTTGCCTCTTGAAGTTTCTTTCCTTCTTGGATTCGGGAAGACCACCAACTCCGCCAGGACTCGTAGCGAGCCATCGTCCAGGCAACGACTTTCCGCTCCTCCTCGGGGGAGGCTCGTCCGATTGGAAAGTCTTGAAGCTGGAACGATTTCAAGCGGAGTCCCCCGATCCTTCCAAGAAGGTAATTTCTTTGCCAGGACTCCGCAATTCAGTCTCATCGGAAGAGATCTCCGGACCTTCCTCTTCTGGTCCCAGCTCCCACAGCACCGGACCCACCACAAACGCATCCCACCCGTAATCCCGAACTGCCATCCATTCCAGGTAGCAGATGCCAAGGACAACGGGGCGGAGTGGGTTCCAGGGCGACATCCGCAGGCGGACGGAGTGCTTCAGGTTCACCAGGAAGCGATCGTTCGCCTCGCGGAAGGCCGTCTCGCTCTTGTCCGGACGGCAGTATTCCAGGTCGTGCAGGAAAGCCGGGAGCTCGGCGTGCGGTTGCAGCCACGTCGACATCTTCCGGCCGGCACAGCTCCAGGATCCGGCACCTACTCCGTTGGCGATCTTCTGGCACTGCTCGTCGGTGAGCTTGTGGTAGCCCCTGGGAACGGAGTATCCGCCAACACGGATCTCTTCGCGCATCTCGCGGATGCGCTGGATGGTGTAAAAGGGCCTCACCCCCGCCCGTCCTGTCCTGCATCGAGGATGGGAGGGATCAGCCAATCGAGAAGGCGGGAGATCATAGCGTGTACTCGAATTGATCGGCGTACAGCGTCCCACCAGATACGCTCCATTGCGCCGTCCAGCGGATGCGCTGTTCGACGGTCAGGTCTACGATTGGATAATCGGAGGAGTAGAACGTTTCCCCAGCATCCCAAAGCGCGGTGTTCGTGCCGATCTTTCCGACAAATACTCGCCAGTGAACGCGAATTTTTGCCGCAGCCAATGATCCGGCTACCGTGTCGCTGTAGTTGTAGTCGTTGTAAATGTGGATCGGTCGATTTGATCCGGATGTCCATCCGGCGAGATTGGTTCCATCAATGACGACCTCAAACATTTTTACAGCAACATCTGTCGGAGAAACCCAATACTCACGGAGAGTTAACGTCTTCCCAGAAGGGGTCGCACCGAAATTTCCGCCAAGCTCCATGTGGGAGTGGAGCCAATCGCATTTCCGCGCAAGAATTCCAGCGCGTAAAACTGGGGGGATACGGTGCTTCGAAACGCGATTCCAATATCCATCGCGATTGTTGCCGCTTGCGGCGGTTTGCTGTGCCACGAACGCAGTCTCAGAGGTGGAGGAAAACGCGCTTCCCTCTGCGATGTTCGCTACGCACAGCTTATTTCCGTCGAAAATCTTCTGGCCGGAGGGGTGGCAGTAGATCAACCCGCCTTCAATTCCCTCTGCCATCGATCTGACGGGCATGGTGTTGATGGATGGATTGTCGGGGAGGAGTGCGGGCGACAGAGGCAGAGGAGCCACCAGCGCCGAGCCGACGCGAGCAAGCGTGTTGTCGCCGGTAACGGATCCGGTCGCGGACACGGAAGCCGCGGAGACTTTGCCCGTTGCGGAAACGGATGGCGCGGCCACCTCTCCAGCGAACGTGGTCTTCTGAGTCTCCGTGTTGTAGGATTGCCCTTCAGGAGTTGATGACCCGCCTCCTGAACTTGGTTTCCACCATGTCATGTTGTCTCCTTAGATTTCGTAACCGATGCCTGTGGTGAGCATGGCCTCGTTCACTGGCTTCCAGGCGGCGGCGAACGCCGTGTTTCCGGCGAGATTGTGGTGCAAGCCATCGGACGAGTACGCCTCGTCGTAGTTGTCCGGATCCAGCGGATCCGCAAGAGTTAGGCTCATGTCCATGGTAAGCGCGGGATTCCGCGCTTTGCAGTATGCGATCATGTCCGCGAGCGAAACGTCCGCCCCAGGAGGCGTCTGCGAAAGGCACGCAGGGCTCGGGAAGATGAACGCGAATCCGCGCCCTGCGGCCTCGATGGCTGCGACAGTTTCCTCCAAGGCCGCTTTCAAAGGTGCGTTGCCTTCGGCAGATGTCGGCGTTCCGTTCGGGGTCCATCCTTCGAGCACCACGACATCCAACCACGGAGCATAGACAGGAAGAATCGCTTCCAGCCGCTGACAGTATTCGACCAGAGAGAATGCGCCGTTCCCGGCGCAGGAGAGGCGAACCGCCTTGTCGTTGATCTGCTCGTACTGCCAGATCCACCCGTCGCGCGAACCGGCCTCGGGGACATTTTGCCACGCCCGGAATGCCTGGATGACAGAGTCTCCGACGACCACTTCCGAAACGGCCACAGGAGATCCTGAGACGCCCTCGACGAATAATGCGTGCATCGGGGAATCCCCCCAAAACTCCCAGGCCGCCGCAGTGTCCCGAGCGCCGGAAGTCGATGCGTAGTCGCCGCGGGCCAGCCAACACGACGCCAGATCGGACTCCGGGGTCCTGGTGTCGGAGAGCGCGTCGAACACGGAGATTTCGCCGGAATCCGCGAACGCGATGCGAATGACTACGGAGTCGTTCGGAGCGCACGGAACTCCCAACGTCACCAGATCAGGGGCGGTCACATACGGTACGACCTGTGTTCCAGACGGCAATGCTTTGGTCCCGGCGCCGCTGAACAGGATCTGTTGCCATCCACCGGCACCGGGAGTTTGGTTCGTCCCACCAACTCCGATCCATGCTCCGATGATCGAGGCGTTGGAAGCGTGCCCGGCAAGGACCGGGAACGTTACCTTGTCCCACGTCATGTTGGTCTGGTTCTTGACCCGCACGGTGAACGTAATCGGGGTGGGACCCACGACGGCAGGCTCAATTCCTGCGTATCCCCACCATCCTGCGGTGTTTCCGGCGCCGCCGAACAGGTAGTCCAGACTCTGGGCTCGTCCAACGATGGCGCGGGCGCTTGGAACGGTTGGTGCCGTGCTGGCTTTGGTGGTTGCCGTGGTCGTGGCTAGGACGGAGTCAACAATGACATGGCCCGTCGCCCGGAAGTCGTAGGCGGTTTCTGGCTCAAGTCCGGATACGTCATGCGTTGCCGCCGTGAGTCCGGTGATGGTGGTCCACTCCGAAGCGGTGGATTCCTTGTATTCCAGATCCCAGGTATCCAGGGTCCCCGAGGAAGGATCTTCCCTGGCGATAGTGACCTGTGAAGACGTCGGATCCCCAAGCACGGAGATAGTCATCGTGACGGCTTCCACTCCACCGACCTCTACCCACCATGCCATCTTAGGCCTCGACCATCACGTTGAGTCCGCGGTATCCGTTTGCTCCCTCGGCATTCACGTCACCAGAGAAGGCGGTCACCCAGGCTCCGAAGTTGTCGCACGGGGTTTCCAGAGCATCCGTGACGCCAGGGACGGCGTTGGAGATGTTGTAGGTCTTCACATCCGGAGACCAGCCACGTCCATCCGGAGCAACCCCGATGACGACAGTGGCTGTCCAGATTCCGGTGTCAGGACCGATGATCGTGAAGTTCTTCACGCCGTGCGTGGGCCGGATCCCCATGTTGTGCACCTGGAAGCTCTTGGCTTCCTTGGCGGACGGCTTGGCGACCAGTCCCATGGCTTCCTTGAGGAGATTCATCATGGCCATGGTCAGTCCGCCTTCCGGTATGCGACTGGTGAGAGGTTGTCGATCTTTTTCTCAAGGCGTTCCATCCCATCTTTCAGGTGGCGGAGTTCGGCCTTCACGTCGGCGGCGTCGATCTTTGTCTGGTATCGATCGTCACCGATTTTGTAGGCCGTCAGGATTCCTCCCGCGACTCCGCCCAGAAGGGTCCCGACCGTCACAAGAGTTGCGACCGAAATCGATTGTCTCTGGGCCTGGGTCATCATTCGTCTCCGTCGAATGGGATGTCGTCGGCAGCGTCGAACTGAGCCTTGTGCTCCTCGACCTTGGGAAGCTCGATCCACGACCGGATCCGGAGAATCTTCGCCGTGCGGAGCAGGACCTCGATCTGGGAGTCCGTGCGACCCTGGGCATGGCACCCACCCATGATGCCGGTGCGGAAGCAGGAGGCGGTGTTCCGATCCAGGGATACCTCGGAGCCCAGATTCTTGGCTTCAGCCAGCTCACGGAGTTCCTGGACGAACGAGAGGCGGTACTCCGCCCCTGGGCCTGTCATCAACAGGACGGAGGTGGCGATAAATCCGGCTTGCTCCGGAGTGAACCCGTTCTTGAAGGTGATCTTGTCCATCAGACCTTCAGCCTTTCACCCTTGGAAGCCTTCTCGCGCTCGGCCTTGGCCTTGGCGGAGTATGCCACCGCGGAGTCGATGAGGTCCTGCGGCATCTTGCCTTCGTTCAGCTCCCGGCCCAGCGCCTGGTGCAGCTTCTCCCGCACGATGTCCTTCACCGCGCGATCGGACTGGATGATGGAATCGATGGTGACTCCATTCTCGTCAGCGTGAGCCTGGAGAAGAGCCGCCATCTTGTCGTCAATTTCGATCTGAATCTTCATGGATCCCCCTTTCTTCGAAAGATACTCTCAAAACCTGTTGCCGTGGATGAGACTCAGTCAATATCCGATCGCCGTCCATCTTCCGACTTCATGGCCCGCTTCAGTTTCGCCGCGTCCGGTGTGTCGATGTTCAGGACGATTTTTGCCACTAGATGCTCCTTAGATTACGACCCAAAGACCGAAGGCATGGTCAATGAGGCGACGTTGTTTTACCGCCGAGTTCGGTAGGATCGTGATCGACCCGACGTTCGCTTGCAATTCTCCGGCGATCATGTCGGTGCCATCAGCATCCAGCGTCCATTTACCGGAGTTGGACGCGTGGGCAAACACGATGATCCTTTTTGACCCGGACGCAACAGGTAGAGATTCGGTGGCGTTTGATTCCCCCGTGTAGACGACGATGGTTTCCGAGTCTGCCGTTGATGCGTCACCGGTTCTGTTGCTGGATTCCCAATTCGTATTGCCTGCGAACCTGGGGTAATTGATGCCGGTGAAGTTGGTGCCAATTAGCAACGCACCGCCACCGGGGTTCCCGATCAACACGCGCTTGGATCCGGATATTTCGACATCCCCAATTCCTCCACCAAGGAGGGAGGCGGAGGCGTTGTTCAGGATTCGGATGTGGCCCTGGTTTGAGGTGCCAAGGATGTCCAGTCCTGGGGCGAGGTGCGCGTCGTCCTGGATGGTGGCGAAATTCGAGAGGAACGAAGCCTTTGCCCGCAGCAGGATCGCGGTCTCCACCGCGTCCGCCGTTCCGCCCCCGAATGCGCCGATCTTGAGCGCATCGACAAGGTTCACCCCGTTGTCGGGGCGGAAGTTGAAAACGATCTGCCCGCCGAATCCCCCGGCGGATCCGCCAGCCCCGACGGATTTCGCGTACATACTCGCTTTCAGGCCAGGAGCCGTACCGCTTTTACCGGACACTTTCTGGCCCCACATCTGTCCACCGAGCACGCGCCCGGTCGCCTCCGCATCCGGGGGCACGAAAACCCACGAATGGTAGGCGTACTGGCCGCTCGAGTTGGACGACAGGATCGAGACACGCTCGTTGACATCCTGGGTCCACTGGAGGTCCGTCCAGGTGTTCCCGGATCGAGCCAGGGAGTTCCAGGCGCGGATGGTCCTGGAGATCCCCAGGAACGTCCCGTCGTCGGTCAGGCCCGACGCGGTGATCTGGCCGTTGGCGTCGGACGCGACCGGAATCTGTCCGGCGGACAGGTTGGTCAATCGCAGGCCGGTGAATCGGCCCTCGCGGGTGGCGGTGATGGTGTCGACGCCGCCCAGCTGGAGAGAACCGGAAGCAATATCCACAGCGTCGTCGAAAGACGCCCTGCCCTTGAAATAGTGCTTATAGTTGATGGCGTTTGGATCTAGCTTATACCAAACGTTACTGGCCCCGTCCTTGAACACCATTGGCTTGAACGAACCAACCGCGGATGCATCTTGTGCCAGGCCCCAGAAAGCATCCGTGTTGAACAAGCCCCCTCGCCAGGACAAGCCACGTGCATCTTGAAAGCCAACCCCATAGTTGTTGGCTACTTGGTAGGCGCGTCCGTTCACGCCCGTTCCACCAAAGTTGGTTACTTGCAAGGGTGAGAAGTTCGCCGCAGGAATGGCCGCTTCCCATGTGACCACACCGGCTCCGCTGTTGCGCAGGAAACCGTTTCCGTTCGCAAGCTGGGAAAGCGCATTCAACACGCCAGGGAAGTCGGACGAGATAGCCGCACGTAGCACACCGCTGGTGGCTGCAATCAAACCGGCAAGAGTACCGATCTTGGCGGAAACAGCGCTAAATTCACCGTTTCGACCAAAGGTATACCGATCAGTCCACGTCGAATCGCCCTGCAAAAACGCAAGGCGAAGATTTCCTCCAGAATCAGACCAAAATGACTGCCCCCAAGTGCTGTCGCTATTGAGTAATTCAACTCTTGAAGCGGATCCTATTGTTGCCCCAAGAGATTTGATTACACTTAATCTCGTCAAGATTCCTTCACGGGAACTATTGATTGTTGTCGTTCCTCCCATCTGAAGGGTGTACGTCAAATTGACTGGCCGGCTGGTAGTGCCTCCCAAGCGAATCACGCCCCCTGCATCATGCCCGATCGTGATGGGCCAATCAATTGCAGATCCATCAGAATTTCGCGATGCGAGTTCAAATGCGTTAGACCCAAATATGCTCCAATTTCTTGCTCCTGAATTACGAAGCCATAAGCTTCCATCCAAACTGAGATCAGCAAATACTGGAGAACTTGTCGTTAGAAGTCCTGCAATTGACTGACCAACCAGCGGATCGGCGCCTCCGGAGTGGTGGCGCGAGGCGTGCGCAGGCAGGTCTGATGCACTGGCGGCCGACAAGACTCCGGCCGTCGCCTTGACCATTCCCGTCAACGACCCAACCGTGAGCCCGGCAAAAACTGGAGACGATGTCGTGCGGAGTCCTTCGATGGATTGTCCATCCAAAGGATCGGAGCCATTCCATTGGTGTTTGAAGGCGTGAATCGGAAGCGCTCCAGCCGAGATCGTTTCCCACGTGTACGATCCTGCTGCGCCACCGGAAACAAGGAACTTCCCGCTGTTCGTCGTTCCATTCGCCGGAACGTGCTTGTAGCCATCCGTGTTGACGTGAGAGACAACTCCGTTCACGACAGAAATTGGATGGCTTCCGGTGATCGCGTCACGAGCACGCTGGTAGGTGAACCAAAGGTTCGTGTCTTCCGTCACCTCGCTGGTGTAGTGGGTGTGCGCTGGGAGATCGAGTGCTGTTGCGAGGCGAACCGTTCCATTCGTGGCGGCCAGGAGCCCGGAGAGATTCGCAATTCGAAGATCTCCGTCCAAGCTGACGTTCTGGTGCACCAGCATCCCAGTGGAACTCAGGCGCATGATCTCCGTTCCGTTGTTCTCCAGGAACGGCAGATACCCGATAACGGATCCGCCGCGGATGCCGCCGAAGGTCGGCGTCTCATGGGCGCGGAGCCCAGAAAGTTGCTGGCCCTGGATCGGATCCGCTCCATCCCATTGGTGCCGGCTGGCGTGGAGAGGCAGATCAGCCGCGCCCGCCACGCCAACCACGCCGGCGGTCGCCTTGAGCATCCCGGTTAGGCTGGTGGAGAGCGTGGTCTGTCCGGTTACGGTGAAAGCGCGATCTACGGTCACAGCAAGTGACGAAGACCTTGGGATGTAGAACGGAGTTGCCCGCAATGATCCATCATCGTTGCGCGTTACCCAGGCCAATCTGTCATTGGTGGTGTCCCATTGCTGGATTGTTCGAAGCGTTCCGTACGAGTTCAAAAATCCGATGTCGCCATTCGTCGTTGGTGGGCGAACAAGAAGCGAGGCGAAAGTCGGTGAACTGGTCGGAAGGAGTCCTGCGATAGACTGACCGGCTAGTGGGTCAGAACCCCCAGAGTGGTGTCGTGACGCGTGCGTCGGCAGGTCGTTGGCCACCATCGTCTTATTGATCCATTGCCCAACAGAACCGTCGTACCAGAGGACCTGTCCAGCAGCCACGGACGCAAGAGCAACGTCGGCCAGGTCATCTAGGGCGATCGTGGTCGGAGGAGGGGTGCCCACCCAGGAGTACGAGGACCCAGTCCAGTAGAAGTACCCAGCAGTCCCAGGTGGCGGGACAACTCCGCCCCGGATTGCGTTGACCGTGGTGGAGACGGTTCCAGTGACAGGACCGGATCCAGACACATCTCCCGAAAGCGTAAGAGTATGCTGGTGCCCCACCCTGGACACGGTGCTGTCCACCCGGATGTCGCCAACCACGATGTCGATGCCATCGCCCCCGGTGAACGCGGCGCGTGCTGAGTCCACGAAGTTCTTGAAGGTTCGATCGCCGGCCAAGTACAGCGCTGGTTCCATGGGGAACAACGCGTTCCGGAAGTAGAACTGGTCTCCTTGCTGTTGGGTCAGATAGACGGTCGGATCGGTGAACCATTTTCTGTCGGCGCCGATCTTCACAAACCCGGTTCCGGGAACGTCAGGGAACTCGGCCGCCGCTGGGGAACTCCGTCCAACGACCTGCTTCACCACCTCCGCGCTTCGCTGTTCTGGTGTTGCCTTCAGCCAGAACATGGTATCAATCAGGTCGCGGAGTTCTTGGCCCATGATGGGTTTCCCCGTCATGGCCCGTTGCATCAGCGTTTCCCTGGTTTTCACGGTCATGGCAATCCCTAAAATGGAAGGCGGGAGCCCTGCCGACCCCCGCCTTCCTGCTGGAAGGACACCTGGGAGGGATTCCAGGAGTTCTCCCTTACATGGTAGAAGGTACCATCATCTTCTTCGGATCACAAGTGGTCTGTGCGCGGAGTCTCGTTGGGACATCCAGTCGTACTCCGTTTCCTGGGCGGAAATGGTCTGGAATGGGGTGTCCCGCACGGTCACGCAGAAGTACCGAATCACGTCTGCCGTGTCCTTGTAGGTCTCGTCCATGATGGCCCGGAGTGTCGTCGGCTGCTTGTTCTGGTCGATGGCCTTCTTTTTGAACCCGTATCGCTCCATTGCCATGGGAACGTTCACCATGGGCACCCCGGTGAAGTAGTTGCGCTTCAGGCACTGTAGCTTCGGGAAGTTGTTCAGAGGATCCAGCGGAGCCAACCTGTCGTAACTCAGCATCTCGTTCACGCAGTTGTGGCCCACGTCCAACTTGTCGTTGGCGCACATGAAGTACAACCCCTCGTTCGCGTACAAGGCCTGCAGACTGATGGGCATCCCATCATATCCCTTGGCCGAGGAGTACACGTTCTTCAGCGAGTTCGGATCGCCCCACCTGTGGATGACCTGGCGCTGTACTGGATTCTCCAGCTCCATGATCTTCTTGGCGTACCCCGAGATTTCATCGGAGATTCGGTATTTCGAGTAGTCCTCGTCCGGCCACTCCGCGATGATGTAGCTGGTATGCGGTCCTTGGGCTACCCAAATGACCATCGGAGCGCGGGCATGGTGCGGGTCGATGATGTTCCAGATCGGCCAATCCGACCAGTCCCCGGGGATCTCGTCCACCATGTGGATCTCGCGATTCCAGTTCTTGTAGACCGCCCCGGAAAGGTGGGTGGCTTTGCCCCACACGCGCGCGGCGACCGTGTCCGGACTCATGCGCTGCCATCCGTCGATCTGGTCTTCGATGGCTCGGCGCTTCAGGTTGCCCCGATTCAGAAGTACGCCTTCTCCGACCCGACCACCCGTCCACATCGTTGGATCTGGATGCCAGTCCACGCAGTTGTCCCACAGCGATCCACGGACCACCAGGGTCTTCCCCACCGTCTCGCCGCGGTCGTAGGGTTCCACGATCTGGTCGATCAGCCATCCGGCCAGCTCAAGTGGAGTCAGGGTGTGGATCCTCACCGCGTGCTCGTTTGCGCGGGTTCTTCCCAGGGACTCCTCGTAGATGTCCGGGGGGCACGGCTCGTCGAACCAGATCCAATCGCAGTCGGGTCCACGGTGCTGGTCCGCGTCCTGATCTTGGGTCTTGATTTCGATGACCGAAACGGCCTTCTCGTCCTCGCCAAAATCATCCACGGAGTCCCAGCACCAAATTTCCGAGACGTAGTTCTTCCCGAGTTTCCTTCCCTCCCACAGCCCCTTGGGGAACAACCTCTTCACGCGCTGCATCACCGCGCCATTTCCCTTCAGGGAGTCGGCAGCCGCCACGATGCGCCCGTAGATTGGCCGGTGTTCCCTCTTGGCGATCTCCCGGAAGATGCTCCAGCCCTCGTAGTGCTGCATCCCCATCCAGCCATCTCCGGCAACTCCGTCCCCGACCACTGCCCGAGGCCCCCAGGTGATCCCCGCGGCAATGCCGCCCCCGCAATAGGTCTTCCCTGTTCCGTTTCCTCCCAGGAACACAATATCCTTGGGAAACGGAGTCTTCTCCAAGGCCCCGAACAGCCTGGCCTGCGCCACATTGGGCACCACGAACCGGCTCGGCCATTCCAGCTTGCGCCTCTCCAGCTCCTCCTTCATCATCGCGGCGAACTCCGGAGCACTCACCCCAGGAGGCATCCGCTTCCGCGCACCTGCCAGCACCCGATTCCGATCCGCCCGGTCCATCTCCACAAACCCCGCCGAAGGCTCGATTTTTTTTGCTCCCACCACCTCACCCATTGGAGTACCCTCCCTCAACAATCCGCACCAACTCCGCATCGCTCATCCCCTGCACGCTCCGCGCAGCTCCCATGAGCGCCTGCTCCCGGTCCCCAACCACCCGCGCAACCGCCTTCCCCGCCGCCGCCAGCTTCCCCTTCCGCCCAGCAATCATCAAATCCATCATCTTCGAATACGCCAACACCCGAAGTGCATCCGGCTGGTTCTCGTCCTGCACAACCCCCATGCTCCATTCCGCCACAGCCCCCTCACTCCGGGACATCCAGCTCTCCAGGCTCTCCCCAGGCTCGCACCTCGGCAAGACCAGTGCAGGGACTCCAGACAGGTTCCGAGGGAGGCGGTCCTTGGGCGGCAGGTCGTTGACCCTACGCTCACCGATGTAGACGTCGCCTGCGGTGGCTTCTTCCAGCCCGGCGATCATGCGCATGGTGGTGGTCTCGCCGCAGCCGCTGGGACCGAGCAGGGACAGCACGTGGCCGGGTTCCACGGCGAACGACACGTCGTCCACCGCGGGGGCGGCGCTGCCGTACGTCTTGGTGACGCCGCGTACCTCGATGTCGGGGATCACGACACGAAGATCTGGTTGTACTTCTCGATCCAAGCGGCGCGGTTCTGGTTCACGTACGCCCAATCCGGGCTGAACAGCGCCATGT
>JAOCZQ020378635.1:0-11827 GCA_025434785.2 Epizoanthus fatuus | reverse complement strand
AAAAGGCACATTGGTCAATGCATTTGGTGAACAGGGCACTCCAGAGTGCTTGTCCCGGGCATCTTACGTTTGTACTCATATTGGCCCAACTCCTTTCACGGTTTCATCTAAGCTGTTGTCTGATGTTTCTCATGGAGTTCCACTTCAGACTTCGAGACCATTTATGAGGTCGCTGAATTTATGGGACAACTAACAATAAATTCATTATTCACTGTTGTTATTTAATTTGCTTGGTTTCTTTTCTATCCGGTCACCTTTGTTTGAGCTTGATTGTGTGTTATTTTCTTTGAATAGTTTATGAAACCTTCGACCATAACGAGTTTTACCGAATTAATTACAAAGTATGTACTATGTAGATATACAATGAGTTGTGTAATGTTATTATAAAAAGGATCTTACAATTTTATGAGTTGAATGATAAATGTTTGCGGGCTTTTGGGGACATATTGATACCATTCCATGCTGGCTGTGGACGGCGAGAGGCCGGGGACGGTGTTTCGCTGATGACGATGAGTGGGATGACCTCCGGCGTTGTTCTGCGACGCAAGGGTTCGATGTCGTTCCGTGCTGACTGTGGACGGCGAGGGCCCGGAGATGGTGAATCGCTGATGACGATGGGTGGGATGACCTCCTGCGGTGTACTACACCACAAGGTTTTTTTTACACCCCTTACTGGTGTGTAAATGGGCGACATGTTTTCTACCGGGACGTATTGCCCCTGTAGCAATTTCGGGGGACTCACCATGCTCCAAACCGCCTGGATGCGTGGCAGTGGGCGACCGTAGGGTGTAAATTGAGGGGAATTTGGCAGGCCTCTAACCCTTGTCTCCCACTCCAGGTCATGCACTCGCACTAAAAGGTCATTGATCGTTGTCTGTGAGAAATGAGGGTAAGAAATGATGAAAAAAGGAAAATAAGAAATGAGGAAAATGGGTTAATTTTCCCTCGTTTTCTCGTTTTTGACTACGAATAAATAGACGTTTATAGTTCTTACCTTCATGTCTTGGGTCATGTGCGTTAGATCATCTAGTTTCTCTTGGATCTTGTTGTCAATCTAGAAGGAGAGATGGGAAACCTGGAACTAAGTTTGCGATTTGAAAGTCATTATCGCCGTTAACACGATTAATGCAGGAGTGAGTGGAAATCATAATTTTTAAAAAGACTCGAATCAGGGTAATACTTACAAATTGACTGGCCATTTTCTATCCTTGATTGTTTCGTTCGCTGCTGTAGTGGTACAGAACTTGTAAAAAGTTGGAGTGACGGACAGGTGTTTTGCTGCCTTTTTTATGAATGTCATCTGGAATTCCAGAGGGATTCGATGCGTGGTTTGCGTACAATGCGCACAGGTGTTTTTGCGCAAAAAGTGACCGTTAGGCTTGGGTTTCGACGGCGTCGCTTGCGTTTAGGACAAAAAGCAGCTTGCTGTATGCGATGTGACCTTTTGTCCAACATTGATGCCTTAATCCACATAACGGTCATTTTAACAGCGTCTCTCTGATTAATCCACATAACGGTCATTTTAACAGCGTCTCTCTGATGGCGTGGCGTCTACTCCTGAATTCGTTTCTTAGACACTCTATGCCTTTGATCCTCTTTTACAACATGGTAGAGGGCATCTACTCCACCAAGACTTCCTGCCTGTTCGAGATTGTAATACTTTTCGCGGAGGTATTGATCTACCACCTCCTCCATCGAGCTCAGATGCCTGTATGATCACTTTGCCACCGCAGCAGGATAATATACAACGTACGCGTCTGAAAACGTTTTCTAAATGAACTGAAGGCAATCCTGGTGTACAACAACAAGTCATCCTGCTCATGTGATCGTTGGCTATAAAATGATGATAGTTGGAAGTTCGTTCGTTACTTGTATCCACTTCAGTGCATAGAAAAATAGACTACCCAAAATAGATGCACTAGAAGGAAAGTAACCCGGATGCTTGGTCCTCAGAAATTCGTACATTTCATCCCATTCGTCTTCGGATAAATGAAATTCCTGAGCATAGCGAAGAAAGAACAATAACCGCCCCCAATTCATTCCACTTGCCATCTTGTCATGGATGAAAAAAAGTACCGTCAGGGTGCGATTACCTTGAACGGAAGGCAAGGGTGGGAGCTGAAGCCGATTTGCAATGAATCTGAGAATTGTCAGATAGACCCTCATTCTACTACAGTTAATACCAAATGAGACAGATTACCGTTTACTCTCTCTTTTATTGAATTATACCATACAAACAATCATATTTGGTACATATTGCATCGTCTTTTTTTCATTGTTGTTTGATAAGCGAACTTAATCGCCTGAGTCCTTTCTTGCTATGCACATCTATTGCATCCCAATGGTAACAGTTCAAGAGTAATTGATAAAGATCTTCGCCTGGGTAAATCAGCTGTAATGTGTTTATCCATTCTTCAATCACTCGAACTTCATCGACTTTGTCCAGGGCCTGTTCCAGGAAACAATCCACTTGTTGGTCGAAGGTCATACATAAGCATACATCATGCTGTTTCTGGCTTGAGTGATCATTTTGGCATCCATAGCATTCTTCTCGTACTACCTTTAACATTGCTTCTTTGGTTACTTTCGCGTATACGTCATACATTGGGGGTATACTACTTCAGTTCTCTCTCTTGTCTCTCATACGACCTGACTTCCGGTGAGACAACCAGTCTTCTGAGCTTTTAAAGAACGAGGAATATGTTATTTTATCTTTCTCTCTTGTCCCAGTCTCCTCTCTTGACTTCCGGTGAGACAACCAGTCTCCTCTTTTGTTGAGCTTTTAGAGAACGAGGAATATGTTATGCATGTCAGTTTTTCACCAGTCTCCTCTCTTGTCTGACTTCCGGTGAGATGGGTTGTCTCTTGTCCAGTCTCCTCTCCTGTCTCTTACATGACCTGATAATTTTTCTAAGTGTCTCACGAACTGACTTTGGTTGAGACGGATCGTCATTGCTAAAAGTCGATCTGTCTCAGTTGGTGTATATTGGACATAACTCCCATAAATGACCAGCGCCCCCTTCCCCATAATAAATGATACGTCCCTAAGGTCACCTATGGGTTGTTAAGCTCAATATTTTGCATACAGGCTGATTTCATGGCTAAGAACAAAATATCAAATACCAGAAATGTTTCCTGAACACATTTCAGTGATATAAATGCCCTGTACGTTGGGAGAGGTGATATTTTGATCAGCAGAAAAACTAACAGTCACACTCTACATAGCAACAATACAAAATACCTCTGTGTAATATACGCTGTGTCCAAATAAATGCACAGATCGAGAAGGCATATCAAGTTCATCAAATTTAGCTTTAGTATAATGTAGCTTTTTAACTTCTAGCCTCCTCTCCTGGATCTTCGCTTCGAATACTTTTCCAAATCCTCCAGTCCCCAATAGATGGGTGAGGTTTAGCAACGATATGTTGAACTTCAACTTTCTTAGACATCACCAGAACAATTCTAATATCTGATTACGTCAAAGGATACGAAAATGTTAATAATTTAATTAATTTTAATTTTAGGATTTATACAGCATGCATATCCTAACAGCTCATGGCGCTGTACAGCATAAAGTTTAAAAATACAATTAGTGTGTACTAATTAGATAAAAAAAACTAACTATAGTATACTATATTATAAATTAAACAAAACATGTTTGCAGAGTTTATATTCAAGAATGCGTGGACAGTATTGCTTGTACTTTTTAATATTTTTGAGTCGAGGTTTTAGCTTAGAAACAATTGTAAATAGATTTATTTGAAATAAAACACTCAATGACGAAGTTGTAAGCCCATTCATTTTTGAGCATTTTTGCAGGAGAATTAGCGTTCCAAAGAATTCCGACGTAACACAAAGGACACGCTCTCAACATGAACAATTAACACACCATTATATGTAAACATCTTTTATTTAGAAGAACAATAAAAAGTGAGGTTCGATTAACAAACACTTGTTGCTTAATACATACAAAACTATTTACAGGGGTTATCAGAAAAATTCAGCAAATGAAGAATATTACAAACATAAATCACAAGAAAAAAAATAGAATTAGCAAATAAAATAACACTGTAGTAACATTGAAGTATACATTGGTCATTTCTTTTGCGAGATTTGGTGGCTCCTAAAGGAGCCGTTTGTTTTATGGATCAGCGAGTCTATCGATCGATAGACTCACCATCCGCATGGCGGACGCGGTTCAGAGGCCGACCATCTAGAGTCAGCCCCATCTGGGCGTACACGTCCCGCCACATTCCCCGCGGATCAAAATCCGCAGGTAGGCCATCCCTCCTTCTACCTCGCCCTCCTGGCGTTATCACGCTTGCCCTACATAGAGGGCAAGAGTCTGCCCCTGTGCCTAGCCATCTGGCTAAACACAGGTCGTGAACCGGCTGGCGACAACAGACAACCCTCACGGTACACTCGGCGAAACAAATAGCGCACTCCATATTGATATGAGAATTCAAGCTAGTGTTCTATGCTTATATAGCTGCATTCCATGACATTACTGTATGAACCACGTGGAAGTTAACAATCATCATAATTTACAATGCTCTGCGTTCTGAAAGCTTGAATGAAACAACTATTTTCAGAACGTGGGCATAACACCTCAGAGTAAATATACCGATGGCGATGGTATATTGTTTCATATTTATCTAATTATCAGTAGTCAGTCTGTTCGGTTACACTATCGACCTCCCGTGGGAAAATGTCTTGTTTCCAAAGACAACGATGGACGGGTGGTCAGCTGTTTGTAATTAAGCTCTTTGTTTGAGATAGTAACAAAAATCCTGATGATAAATAAAGTTAAGTGTAGGTCTGTCTATCTGTCTGTATGAATGTATGTATGTATCAACTTGCAAATATGAGGTTAAGAACTATACTAAAAAGTCGAATTTATTTCGAATCAAAACAAATGAAGTCACCTGCTTGCTTGGGAGTTCAATACAATTATTTATTGTATCACAAAGGTCGCGCTCTCAGCATGAACGATTAACACCTCATTACATGTAAGTTTCTATATGATTGTAATCAATAAAGGCATATGAAAAGAATACACGTGTGACGCTCGACTAAGCCACCAGCATTGAGACACACAAAATGTGAGTGAACTTTCCAAATAGTTCCAAATTTCCGAGACAAAATACTAGCCACAAGGAAATTTTCATCAAACTAATTTGCACTATGTAAGTCAGGGAAATCTATGGCAAATAAAACTATGATAATTTTCTACATGTTTGTTTCATGTTGTTTGTTATGGTCGTGTAATTTCAAGCAAGCCTCACTGGGGATTAGAATGCACGCTTTTCTTTTTATAGGAACAATTTTATAAGAACACTGATTGAAAATACAGTTGTTATTTCATGTTACATTTCTTTTATTCGAGTTGATGCGCGTTTCTTGCTTTTACTAGGAAAGTTGAGTAGTAAAATCATAACTGTCTATTTATGAACCGACTTTAACTTTAAAAGTCTCAGGAGAAATATCATAAAATGATTAAACTTAATGTAAATGCAATGATCGGTAAACCTTTTCATATCATGTCAAACTGAAATTCTACGTATTCACACAAGATTTAGAGACTCGAGGCGCGCTATTTTTTTCCGAACAACAACCTGTGGTATCGGATAGACTTCAAAACTGCGGGAGGGATTCCCACAGCAAACAGAATTTTAAAAAGTTGTCTACTTTCGGAAGTCCGATAATCTCTACACACTCAAAGTCTACGTTCTGATTCCCTATGATTGTATACAAATAAACTTTTTAAAAAAAATCTGAAACCACAGAAGGTTTTGATGGTTGCGTTAAGATTTTCAAAGCGTTTGTGACATTTCGCTATACACATTGGACAGACAGACAGACATTGACAACGACGAAGTTATTTTCGATTCCACTACTGTATAAATTATTATCTATCATTTATTTTAAAAGAATCTCTGTTTTGTTATTTTCAAGATATCTAATCAACCGTTCGGAAAATCGAACGCTTGATTATGTAAATATTTTGTTTTTGTAATGATTTGCACTTTTCGCCAGTTCGCGATACATGTAAATAGTTATTATTCAATCGTATCTTCACTATCACCTTTTCGCTATTACAGTTTTCTGAAATGGAGCACATATTTAGTTGTATTTTGCTTCTTGTAAGCGCACTTGTGCAAGATGATCGGAAAGTTTGACTAAATGCTTTGAACCTCAACCGGAAACCGGACAGTCTCTACACACACGCTTGTAAACCATGTTCACTCAACCACTTTCAAGTTTCAAATGACACAAAACGCCAAAACAAGAACATTTTATCACAATAAAAAAATAATAATAATAAATCAAAAATAGAATAAAACACACGTCTATGTAAAAGGCCCGTTGGGCCTGATTGACCCTCGAAATGACTCTGTTACGATTGATAAACCTACCATTTTAATCTGAAAACACGGGCCAAAAATGCCAATCAGGACTAATGGGCCATTACACAGGCTTGTGTTTCTTCCCAAGTTGAAATTTCTTCAAAACCCTTCATATAAGACTTGATATAATGTCCCACAATAAATCACACAAGTTATTCATTCCATATCAAATTTATTTACAGTTGAATTATTAACTATTTATAGTATCAACACTTTCAGCTAGATATATAAGAAAACTATTTACATCATGTTTGCAATTCACAGAATTAATAACTTTTAACTATTTGCAAACCCGACAATACTATTTATCGACTAAAAACTCAATCCTGGTGCCCAAGGTCTCGAAATGTAAGCCATACACCCTGGACATATGAAGACCGTAATGTCATCAATCATCTCGGACTCGATTGTGAGAGTAAGACAAAACAATATCTCTTGACGAGTGAAAACGTTTGCCAGAAATCCCTCCATGATTAGTGAAGAGGTTGGTATATTTTAAAAGTCGTTTCGCCTTCCCTCACGTTGCTAAGTTGTGTAAATTTAATAGTCGCCCCAATCTCTAAGCATCGCATTCATTAGTAGTTATTTTGTTCCATTCTAGAACTGTGTTTGTTGTCACGCTAACCGAGGTTCGATTTTTTATTTTTATTTTTTAAACTATAAGTAGTAAATTCAGTTCACAACGATTATGTTGCGATATACTGTTTGAAGGTTTGTTCCACTTCTTAAGTGTATTTTCGTCAAGAACCCCAAATATTCTCAAACGGATAAGCTGATTTTCTGTTTCGGACTAGGAGGGAACAGCTTGGGGTGACATACAATACAATTGCGTAAGTTTGCAGGGAGAACGCGAAATAGCTGTGGAAACACAAACGCTACCGCAGCTATTTCTTGTTCTCCCAAACTTGCACTCATGTTACCATAACTCGATGAAAAACACGGAAATGTTTTCTATTTCTTAAGCAGTATAGGAAGAAACGAGATCTGGCAAAATCCGATTGCGCGTGAGCCATGGATCAGGCCCGCGCACCAACTGCGCATCGCGAACAACATCGAATTTTGCCAGATCTCGTCTTCCTAAACCATTTATGTTAGACAAGTTTGACAACCTTTGTGCGTACAAACAACTGTGTGTCTCTATACCAGACGTATTGCATTTGGGTAATAATTAGCATCAAACAAAGCAGTGAGATTTGTTTGTTTTATTCATATCGTGTCATCCAACAAAGTCTAATCTTGCGTGATTCAAACGTTGAACAAAAAAAAATACAACGATACTACAAAACAATCAAAGTCAGACATCAAACATTTCAACGTGAAATTGAAATCTGAAAAAAGTACTTCACGTTTCATCATAATAATTTGTGACTGGCATTTGAGTCCCAATCACGGCTTATCATTAATGAGAAGGTAATTAACACTCGATTAGAGTCAACTTGAAACGAGTAATTAACATTTGATTAGTCATCTTGAAACACCCCTTCGTATTCTAAAATCTGAACAAGCTACTTTCAGAAATAGTAATTAACACTTCATTACCCATAAACTATTGCACTGAAGATCACATCAGATTATTGTGTGTTCATTTCAGGTTCGAAAGAGGGAATGGAATGTATTCGTCAACTTTAAAATATTTAAAAATTAGTTGGTCCACTTGGGAGTTCAATACAATTATTTTATGTATCACAAAGGTCGCGTTCTCAGCATGAACGATTAACACACTGACACTGCAAACAGCTTTTATTTATAAGAATATTCAATTAACACTTTTTACTTACTTAATATATATGAAACAATTTACACCTGTAGAACTATTTGGTGTTCAAAACTTTAGGAAACCCATCAACCTAAAAATATATCAATCTCTTTATCATGAGCTGAAACATTTTTTCATTTCTTTCAAAATGTAAAACAGTCCTTTACCAACAAGAAAATTATCTAAAATCTCAACAAACACGACTCATGTCAATGCCGTATTGTATGTCACCCCAAGCTGTTCCCTCCTAGTCCGCATCAAAAACTCAGTTTATCCGTTTGAAAATATTTGCGGTTCTTGACGAAAATACACTTAAGAAATGGAACAAACCTTCAAACAGTATATCGCAACATAACAGTAATAGGTCTTTGAGCATAAACCGATGATTCCATCTCCTTCAAATTTTGTCTTAAAAAGTCCAGGTGATCTCTTATCGTAAGCGCGGTGTTCTGCTGTGTCGGTCCTTGGGAACCAGTTATGTTTCTCTGTCATCTCCACCTCTCTGATTTTGGTTTTCCCAGCTTCGTGATAGCGATGGAAGATGATGCTTGGTCCACCAGTATTATTTTCTTTGAAGAGGTGATAGAGATCTTTGTTTTTCTCATTGAAGAGAGAGAAGTAAGTTTTCTCATCCAGGAAGGAGAAGAGGTATTTCATGGTGAGACCAGGAACAGAAACTCCATATTTGAAGATGTTGATGTTTTGTTCTTTCCAGAACTTTTCGTCATCTTCTCGACAGCCAAGACAAAGGGTTGCCACATCTAAGTTATTGTTCCAAACCAGGAACTCTTTCAGTGTCTGCATGTTGTTGTCTGACCAGATTCTTTGACAATATTCATACTCTTCATCTGTGATGTTAGAGTTCGAGAGTGTTGAATAGAAGGCTTGGTGTGGAGGCAGGGTAGTTTCTTCAAGCTTTTCGAGGTCAGTCATATACTCATAAGGGAAGAAGCCTTTCTGTTGAGGGATTTCGTATGCCTTCAGGAACTGAGCATAACTGAAGACAGGAGCAAGGTAGTTGGTTATATCGGTCTTGATACACATGTTGTTGTTGTTGCGTTTGATGGTAAACTGGACCGGTTCAGGTAGGGGAACAGGAATTCTTTGACAACATTCAAGTCATACTTGCCATTATTGAAACCAAGGACTGGGAGTTCTTTGAGGTAGAAATCCAGCTTTGCTTTCAGTTTAACTAAAGGGTGCTCTCTTCTTTTCTGCATCTTTTTCTTCACTTTCAGGAACTTGCTCAGGCTCTCTTTCTTCTCTTTCTGTGTCAAAGGCACGGTAGAAACTAGGACCCTGGTCTTCTTCTTCACTTTCATCATTTAAGAATGCTCTATCTTGCTCATTTTCAGGTTCAATCTCTTCTTCGTCATCTTCATTATCCGAGTCCATCAGATTTATCATATTACCTTCCTCACTCTCTTCTTGCATTTCAATCAACATTTGTGCCATTTGATCTAACTCTTCCTCTTCTTGCTCCACCTGGTCCCCAATCTTCTCGTCAATAGCAGCAAATATGACTTCAAAGTCGCCCAACAAACTTTCATAGCTACCCTCACTTACTTTGAGGAGGTAGTCCACCATATCTTTCAGCAGCTGATGGGAGTCACACTAGTCACAAAACACTTGGGGTCTTTGTAACCAGGCACATTGGAGCATACACTGACACTGAGGGGTACATGTTTAGCTTCCCAGGTCAGTTTGGCAGAATTATTAGGTAGATTTTCTTGAGATTTATTGAACATACTTTCAAAGTCGAAGGTGGCAAGGTATTTAAAGTATCTCAATTCTTTAGGAATGTCGATACCTTCATCTGCAAGCTGTTCGAAGATGGTGGGTGGAACAACATAGGCACAGTCTTGTTTTCCCTTCACATTTGAGTTCATGACGATGGAGTTTATACATGTTCTTCCAATACTTTCCACAGCGGGAACAGCAGTAAGATTTAGAGTACTGGGCAAGGTTCTTAATATAACTAAAATGTTTCTTATAGAGGTTCAGGTAGAGGTTACTTGGGTATTTGCGATGGGACCGCTGGACTAATGTGGCTGCAATTTCTGGTTTGTCTTGTTCTTCTTGTTCATCACTTTCTCCATCTTGTTCTCCATCTGATTTGGTTTCTTCTAAGCAGTAAACAGCAATATTCACTTCAAATAAGGTTTCGAGGTCAGGTAATTCTTCTAACTGCACTCCTTTGAATTCACTTGGTTGCATCTCAGTGGGTTGTAAGTACCGTTCAAAGTGATGGTATGTATCTCTCTCCAGGTTACTTCGATGGCAGCCATTATGAAGAGCTAAAGCACGGAAGAAGCATAGGTTGTCTGTATAAGGCTCACCATTTTGCTTACTAGCATCTAATCCAATGATGGCTTTATTATCGAGGATGTACGGTGGTAGATTAAGACTTTTTCCAATGGGGTGACCACGGATCTTGGAGACATAAAAGCAGACATTAGTTATCATGTGGACAATCCATTTTGAATTTGGTCGTTGTTGGCGGGACCATTCTAAAACATCATGGTTCTCAATGGTTTCGAGAACTGGGTGAAGTTCAGCGGCATTTGCGATCTGGAACGGAACTTCAAATACCTGGTGGTTGTTGGCTGATGGGTGATGATATTGTAGCTCACAGGTCTCATTATTACGCAAGATGAACCCGAAGGCCATATTCAGCTTAAATACGGTAGACTGGTCAGCGAAGATCTGGGTAGCATATTGGCGGAGTTCAGCAGGTTGATGGGTGGACATGTAGAAATTATACCAGTCCAGGACTCGGTTCTGACGGCTGTGGTGGGTACGGATTTGGTTCCAGTGTTGATGAAACACCTCACGGATTTCTGGGTCGAGAGACTGAAGGAGGTTGTGTGGGGCAAACGGTGGGTCGACATGCCAACTGGAGCTGGTGGCACTCAACGGTTGTGGGGTTGGTTGAGGTTCGGTACGTGGGCGTTTAGGATTACTTGGACCTGTCATATTAAATTTACCCATATAACTACTCTCATTTTATACAAATACATATAATATTATTAAAAAATATATAGTTTCAAATCCCATCAGCAATCAGAGATGAATGAACATAATAAAAATACTGAATGATCAAGAGAAAATAATTACATAATATAAAGTATTTAAAATTATAACTTACATCATGTTTACAATAATAATAAAAAACAAACTTTGATCATTATAAATATTGAATAAATATAGCTAAACGCAGAGTTAGAATTACAAGTGCAAATGGACACAAGACATAAATTATTACTATGAGCACATCTTAAAATTCGGATAGAAATGATCACTTGATGTAGAATGTTTTGAAAACATAACATTATTTACTGAAGGGTGAAAACATATTCACTCGAGAGTGAACTAATTATTAATATTAACAGAGAAGAGCAGCAGCTAGTTATAAAATAAAAACAGGAAAGACAAAATACATTCAGAGCGAGAAAACAAATTAATTTCACTGTTAATATTTTGAATGAAAGCACACACAACACTTGATTGAGACAATTAATAAATCAATTCAGGTTGGAACAGTCTTTTGAGCAGACGTGATTTCTCGGGAATGTAAGAGTTAGTTGAGGATTAAACGGAAAACTGAGCCAGGAAATATTCGTTGCTGTGTTTAATAAATGTTTAGGACAAATAAAAGTTTCTG
>JAOCZQ020368587.1:0-11829 GCA_025434785.2 Epizoanthus fatuus | reverse complement strand
GTGTCGCTATTATTGTTGTTGACAGGTCAATTGTTCACTTTGCATTCTAATTGGTTCACATGCTTCTGGTCAAGCGCCTCACGTTGTCACGTTCTGAATCGAATGATTGTTTTATTTTGTGTTGTAATAAAGACAGCCAGAAACGGAAATATTATTACCTACAAAAGCAAACAACAACAAGTGTTAAAACTGACCTGGGAAAGTGGCTAGATCTTCCCAAAGAAGCGAGTCCGGGCAAAACACGCAGCTTAGCATGTGCAGCTAGCAGTCCTGAGTCTCAGCGAAAGGAAGGACATCGAGTGTCACAACGTTTCAGTCTTCCCGTTCCGCCAAGGTATTTATTTACTGGGCTGTTATATCTGTTTGCCTTCACCCATATCAAAATGACGAGATCGAACACACGGCAACATGCACTGCAGTTTTATCACTTTCTTTGTCAGAGCTGTGGTACGTCAATGATAACTTGTCACTTGTCACTTCCACATTTGTTTTGTGAAAACAAAAGTCCGAAGCGCCGGAACGTGACAATTACAAATTTTCAACAAACTTGTAGCGCTTCTTTGACGATCGCTTTATGCTGAATTCGATACTGAATTCGTTATCTACATGTACATTGGAATCTCCTTTGATTTTTAATTAAACTTGAGTGTCGGCTTCAAGCAAGTTTAGCGTTGTTACCGAAGTGTACTTAGAACTTGTACTGACCCTAGACCCTAGGGTCCCTTCATTAAAATTCGCATATTCTACGGACCCGAGACCATAAGCGGACCCGAGACCCTCGACCCTCGACCCGAGTGTCATGGTATGTTACCTCTGCACGGTACTGTAGTCAATGGCGTTTACGGCAAAATCTCCATCAGAGAAAACAGGGCATGACTGAGTCATTAGCAGATTAGGCGCCAATGCCATCGGCTAAAACTACCCCAAAATGAATGGATCCACAGATTTTTATCTGGTTTAAAGCCCGAGCTTAAAGAATCCTCCTGGTAGTTTTGAAGAAGCCAAAAACTAGGCAATATAAAAAGAAGCGGTAACAACGCCATCCACTCCAACGATTTCAGCTTTAGACACCAAACAAATTGCTGAAACAATAGTTCAAAATGTTACCGCCCACAGGCAAAACTGTCACAGCTTCCGACCAGTTCCAAATAGCTGACACGCGTAAAAAAGATAGAAACTCTCAACAGCACTCGTCAGAGGACAGGCAAAATATTACACAAATGAATCAACAAGAGGTTAAACAGGAATTAAGACGGATTAATAGGTTTCAATTTCAACAAAACTTTCGCCCGAGATACCAAAATGAAAATTGCGGTTATCGATCTACACATGCAGTTCTTAAATGACCAAAATTGCAATCATTTTGGTCACACACATTTCAGTTGTAGGAGAACCATCTATCAGGTAAAAATGAGATTAGAATGGGAAGGAAGCAAAGTAAACAGGATTTCAGAATACCAAATTCAAATAATTTTGGGCAAGAAAATAGACAACCGCGACCTGATTTTCATGGCGACACATATTCATGGCCTAGAAATAATCCCCTGGGTCACTTTCAGGGAAATTAGAAAATGCCCCTCGGGTTACAATATCAATTATCCAGAACTTTGCAGGGGCAGGAAATCATGATAGCCAGATAGATAATACTAGAAACAATCATTCCACTAATTACTGCCACATTCCACAAATTAACACCTTACAATCGGCAACACAAATTAATCCGATAATGGCCACTTCATCTTATGACACTAATCTACCATCTCCTGATGACAACCAACACTTAGGAAATTCTAGCCTGAATAACATAGAAACAATCTTGCCAGCACCAGATGCGAGCCAGAAATATCTTATGACATGATTGACCTTACTGAAAATTACACAGACAATTTTATTTTTTCAGCACGGAACATAATGTGAATATTTTACATCCAGATTTAATCAGCATTCAAATAATTAAATGGAATTCCTTTTACAGCACAGGATGATGAACACTATGAAACAGGAGGTTATTCAAACGATTTTGTCAACAAGGAGACAATTCAACAACAAATAATTTTCAAAGACGTCCAGTAACTGATACAGAAGCTGATTTAATAAATGTTGATAATTTATACGACCTCCAGGGCACGCCACAGAATATAAACAATGGTGACATTCAACAAGAACTACAACAAATACGAGATGATTTCGATAAGATTTTAACGCAAAATACAGAGGAATACAATGAATAACCCAAACCTTTGTCACCAAATGCAACTGAATTTAAATTAAATACAATACCTCCAGAAACAAAGGATCGGGCTATTAATTATTTTGTAAGGTCACCTGGCGAATCAATTGAACACATGAATATAGATACTGCAACACACATTACTTATTTAACACACAGATTCCATTAAATACTAACCATGATTGTTTATCTATCCATGATAGTTTAACATTTTAGGGCATTTAAATATTCCTTGTACAATTGGAGGTAACTCGTTTAATGTGGACGTTTATATTACTGAAGGCGTAACATTTGACACAGTTTTAGGCCACAACTTTCTACATAAACACAAGGCATGCATTGATTTAAATAAACAGTGTATAGAATTTGATACTACAGATAAAACTTTTCCATTTTCAGAATATCCAGCAACTGACGCCATGGATAATACAATGTTCATGCAGAGCAAACATTTATTCTACCGCCGAATTCTGAAACAATTTTACCAGCTAAATTACAAACAAACTTACTTGAAGGAACTTTTGAGTCCAGGACAAGATAAGTATTTTGTGCTCAGCACCTCAGCGCTTGTAAAGGTATCAGATTGCAATACAAGTTCGCTTATTGAATCCATCTGCCAAACCTGTTAAGATTTACAGAACTAAACTTGCAGAATTTACTGAAGTTGATCCAGAAGAAGTTTCTGATAATACAACTAGAGAAGCCAATACTAGTGATTCAACTGATATACATTCTCGAGATTATTCAAAATTTCTTCATCTCGCAGATGCAGAGATTAGCCAAGGTCAAATGACTAAACTTAAGCAGTTGCTCCATAAATGCAGCAATATTTTTGCACACTCGATCAAAGACTTAGGTAAAACAAATCTAGTGATAAGTTACGTGTTTGTCTTCATCCACATTGATGCTCTCCAGAGAATCGTGAAGAGACAGATAGACAGGTACAGGAGATGTTAGACAATGACCTCATTCAGCAAAGTGTAACTGAATTTGCTGCTCCCGTTCTACTCATAAACAAGAAAGATGGTACAACGCATTTTGTTTGCGACTACTGAGCCCTAAATAAATGCATAACTCGGGACAGTTTTCCCCTGCCATCAATTTCTGATACTCTTGATGCACTCAGTGGAACACAACTTTTTTCAACACTTGATCTCCGTTTTGGATTTTGGCAGATACCGCTGGAAGAAAATTTGTGGGCTAAAACTGCTTTTATTATGCACAAAGGCTTGTTTGAATGGAAGACCTTGCCTTTTGGCCTGAGCAATTCGCCTGGTACCTTTCAAAGATTAATGACTCAATTATTAAGAAACACTCAATATAAGTATGCATTAATTTATATCGATGACGCCATAAAACTTTTGAAGAACACATGTTACATCTTGAAGAAGTTTTTAAACGATTTCGAGAGGCAAACTTGAAATTAAAGCCATCAAAATGTTTCTTTTCTAGAATAGAGATTGAATATTTGGGTCATATTGTTTCTCAAAATGGGGTACGCCCCAATCCTAAGAAAATACAGGCAGTAGAGGAATTTCCAGTACCCAAAAATGTGAAACAAGTAAGAAGCTTTTTAGGTCTTGCTACATATTACAGGTGCTTCGTCAAAGATTTTGCTAAGATTGCCAGGCCGTTACATGATCTCACCAGAAAGAGCATTATATTTATCTGGACTGAGTGAGCCATGCCAAGTTGCATTTGAAAAACTCAAACAAGCTTTAGTTCTGCTCCAATATTAGCTTATCCAGATTTCACAAAGCAATTCCATGTGTTTACAGACACATCAAATGACGGAATTGGCATGACCTTAGATCAATATAATGACAAACTTGAAACAGCAATTGCGTATGCAGGTAGGAACCTGAACGAAATTACAGTGCAACCGAGCGTGAAGCATTAGCTGTTGTGTAAGCGATTAAATATTTTCAATCTTATTTACATGGACGGAAATTTACCGTACACATGGAACACCAGGCACTTCGCTGGTTGATGAATATCAAATATCCTACAGGAAGACTAGCTATATGATTTTGACATACAACATCGAGCAGAGAAAGCAAATGCTAATGCTCATGCATTATCTAGATGAGATTATAGCACTTGTACCTTAAATTCCAAACACGCAGCCTTTGATGCAGGGGCATTCAATCAGCAAAATTGTTTGAATTACAAAGGCATGACACTGACCTTGCAGATATGATAGCAAATCTAGAAACAGAACAGTTACCACAAGCTAGTACTGCTGTCTTACTTAGCGAGGTATTCTATCTTAGGGAAGATCGTTTACTATACCACATCAACCACACTCGCAAACAAGCATTTACAACACCACATTCAGCTTGTAATACCATCAGATTTACGATTTGAAGTTTTGACAAATGTTCATGATTGCGTGACAGGAAGCTCATTTAGGAGTTCACAAAACATATGAGAAAATACGGGAGATATTATTGGCGAAATACGTAAAAATGCAAAACTTGTGTTGACTATTCCATGCGGAAGACACCACGCACAGCTCATAAGGCTCCTCTCATTCCAATCCCAGTAGAGGGCCCCTTTGACATGGTTTCCGTCGATGTTCTTGGGCCATTTCTGCCCTCCCACTTAGGTAATCGATATGTTGTTGTGGTTTCTGATTTCCTTACTAGGTGGCCAGAACGTTTTCCAGTTAAGTCAGCTGATGCAGCTACTATTGCCCGACTTTTACTTGATGAAATTGTTTCTCGTCACAAGGCTCCTAGAAATTTGTTGTCGGACCGAGAAAAATATTTTTTGTCAAAATTGGTGAAAGAAGTATGTCAACTTTTCCACATCCGTAAATGTAATACGACTGCTTATCACCCACAATGTGACGGGCTGACAGAACGTTTTAATCATTCCCTTTGTCAGCCCTTGTCCATGTACGTGAGCAAAGATAAAAACATTGTAACTTGCATATTCCCGCCATTTTGTTCGGTTGTCACATCTCCCTTTCCGACACCACTGGTGATTACCCATTCTATTTGCTGTATGGGCGTGAACCACAATTACCACTTGATGTTAGTCTCATACCCCCCGCTGATCCCTCATCATCCATTGCTGAACACCGTAGACGAATTGTCAGTCAAATACAGTTAAGTCAGGAATCTGCTAGACAGAACATTCAAAGGGCACAGCAAAAAATGAAAGACTATTATGAGAGAAATGCAGCAGAACCATCTTTCGAAGTTGGAGAACGTGTCTGGGTTTACACCCCCAAAACTAAGAAAGGTCTCTCAAAGAAATTGTTACCAAAATGGTATGGTCCTTACCACATAGTGAAGAAACTCTCCCCAGTCCACTATAGTTTGCGCACCTGCAGCAATCAGGGTGTAGCAGCTTCAATTCATGCCAATCATATGGAAAAGTATTTTGATCCATCAGACAGACCTATTGAACCTTTAGATGATGATATAGATGAACCTTAATTAGATGGCAATGACGTTGAAGATGCCAGTTTTCAGCTAGTCCGGGCGACAAAATATCTCTGGAGGGAAAATTAAAATTGCGAAAGATAGAAGATAATTCGCTACCATCTTCCATAACAACTAACTCTAAATCTAACTCTCCAAACGAGAAAGGAAATGCACCAACACAACCTGCAGCTAAGGTTCAGGCAGAAGGAAGTAAGCTAGATGCTAGCATACAAACAATTGACAACAAATCAATTTTCAATGCAGAGTGCCTTTTAATTTTAAGTGGGCAGATTTTCCAGAGAATGAAAGTACTTGGGAAAATGCAGAGAATATTTTTGATAAACGATTAATCAACCAATTTAATGAACAGAAATCCTAATTTTCCTTGTAGGATAACGCGACAATGGGAAGTTATGGGGTCCATTGTGAAACCAACCATTTCATGTCACTTATCATTTTTATAGCTCGCCTGACGTGTGTCAAAACCCAAAACTTTGATACACTCGACCACAAAATCACTTTTTATCCAGCATCACTGATGTTGAGCTATAATCCTCAGCCCCTTATTTTCTATAACGATACCAAATTGTTTAACGTGGCCACACAATAGCCAGCAATTCCAGTAGGCAAACGTGTAACCATAACCAATACCTGTTCCAGTTTGCAGTCTAGTTTCCTTGCCAACTCCTTGATTCTGTACGAAAAATCCAAAAAGTAAGTTGCAGACTTCTTTCGTTACCAGGCTACTCTAACCTTTTAGAGTGACAATTACTTACCGAGATATTTCCAGTACTCTGTAGGGTTATTTCCCAGGATGTAAACTGTGGGCACTTAAACAGTGTCATGGCATGTGCACTAATGAGCTGAAGTGGCTGAAGGAAAGCCATCGATCACGCAGGTCAGCATGGGCATGTCACGCTGGTTTGCTCGGTATTGCTAAGGCAATTCATGAATCCACTGGCCATACTTGCGAGACTAGTTATATTTCTGGATTAATCGAGGATGATTGGACATCCATATTGGGAAAAGGCCACCTTAAGACGAGAACTATTTTGGTTAGTCCAGTGTAATTGAAATCATCTGGGAAATGGAATACAAGACAACTCGCGTGCGTACGTGGCATAATCTTTATTATGATGGTTAAAGTTTGCGATATCAGCATTGAAGCACAAACGTACTAAAACACATTATGATGTTACAGTATGAAAATATTTTATAAACATCTAGATCTTATGGCGCTAGATTTTACAAATTATTCAGACTTTTAGTATATTGAAAGAAGTTTTATTCTATCCAAGAGTATAACGTTATCGTTAACATAATTTGCAGAACCAAGAATTAGGTTCAGAGTTGTAGTTTATCGATATGCCTATATTTTTGCAAGTAGAAAATATTGTAGTGTAACTAAACTACTTTTTATTTCTTTATCTAGAGCCTTTCAGCCTTGTAGTCTTGAGACAGCCCAATTCAGTATGTGTTTCAGTATTTCTTATTGACTGTGAGAGACTTTCACGTTTTATATAGAAGTGTATGAATGAAACCACACCTGAATTCTAAGTCCGGAAATATAAAATACAGAGAGAGAGTTTTGAATGATTTCTACGGAACTAGAAATAAGAATATTATAAAAGACAGTAAGAGTATTTAGTAAATTATAGAAATATACTACTGCTGCACTCTTGAATCAGTACGCGAATTATAAGAATACGAAATCATTTTACAATCACCCTTTTTCCAGGGCATGATAGTTCAGATATATTATTGTAGTTATTTATCAAGTAATTATGCTGACCAATAATACTCAGATACCAACATTTACACTATTTATAACATATTTGAAAGACTATAAATCCATAGCGTTTGGAAGTTGTTAGTACGATTGTAACTGATCGAAGTAGACGAGTCCAAGAGGAAATAAAGACCCAATTAACCAGAAGGACGTCTCACTGGCCTACTGTTCAAGTTCCCCGCTCCAGCACAAGTCCCAATCTATTATAGGAAAACAGGACTATATTATTCTGATTATCTTACAGCTACATATTAAGTATTGACTGATTCTTTCAATAAGGTTTATTTCAGTGCTTATGTATATCCAGGAGCCATAATTTTTGCATTTTTCGGCAAGGATTTCAAGTAAAACGATTTATATTAATCGCCAGGAGTCAATTATTAAAAACGTGGGGATCTATTTTGGGATTTTCCATATTTTACTAATTACTCTAGCTACAGTGGGTAATGTTAACATAGAAGTTATATCAAGATTATAACCGATGACAAGTTGAATAGGCAATTATCTATTTGAATTTTGTGAATGCATAGTTTATCAATACAGGTTGAGATGTGTTTAGAACACGCTATGACATCATATCCAACCTAGTTAGGGTTTACACACGAAGTAGTTTTGATTCAGATAATGGCATTTATGCACACTTTTTGATATACAAATTAACAGAGATATTGTTGTATTCTGCATGAAGCTGCTGTGAGCCAAGAGTGTAATAATTGTTAACTGCAGTTTATTTAAGCTGTAGGTGACAGGAAAATAATGAATTTATAAACAGATGTTATATGCCACTGCGAAAATAGATCAAGAGACAAACAAGCCTCTTGAATTCTAGGAAACAAAGTTGGTTCAGGAGGGAAAGTTGTAAAGTTTATTGTTGCTATTTCGTACAACACTGAAGTTGTCTTATGTGAACAATATCAACACATGTCAGGACATTTTGTGCTCGTCATTGAAGCACATTTAACAGAAACGCTCACAAAGGCAAACCAAGATGTACTGTTTATAAATTCTAAATATCTCAATATACTTAAGAAATTTAAGATCATGAGAATATAAAGATTAACGATTAGAGGGACCACAAATTACAATATGAATTTTACAATGCTTATTTGTTGCACCGTTGATGATCTTGATACTAAGGTAGTGTGTACTCAAATTTCAGTTCAAAATTATCAAAACGTACATTACCTTATGTTTCCTGCACATAAGCTGAGCAAGAAGCACATTTAAAAAAAGGTTTGGTTAAAATTACAACATTTTGGAACAACAACTGGGCGAATCCTTTTTGAGGTGGCAGACCGGATTTATACGCCATCATCAGTTATGCTCTGCATTGTCCTTGAGGATAATGGGTTTCAGAATGGAGGCATGCCATTTTATCCCAAGTGGATCCACATGAGATGTGGGTCATAAAATTAGAAAGGAGTAAGACTTTGTAGAGAAGGCATTATACACATATTCAAGGAAGGCGAAATTGTCGGGATTGGATCCCACAGACGGCAGATGGGGTCAATCGCAAGTGCCAAGATTCATAGTAAACTCGATACATGAGAGCACGCAGTATTGCATGAGGGCAGTAGAGAGGGTAGAGCCACAAGTCATCGGTCTCTATGCCAAGGGCCATCAAAACTGAAAATACTGAATGAGGTCAAACATGAGTTGGAGAGTAGCACTGGATTGCCAAGGTTATCACTAGTAGTAATACAATGCAGATTTCTATGTACATATATACATATTTTAATTTCATCTTTATTTTATAACATTTTTTAATTAGGCCTTAGTTCAGTTTATCTTTAGATATAATTTAATTATTATTGTAAAGCACCTTAGAACTTTGCTATAAGCATGCTATATAAATGTAATTATCATTATTAAATGATAGATTAAATAAAATGGAAGTGCCCAAATTTTGCAACCTTCACATGACTTCAGGAATTCGAGAAGACCACATTCAGCATAGAGGCATGCCAGTTTGTCCCAAGTGGATCCACATGAAATGTGGTTCATAAAATTAGAAAGGAGCAAGACTTTATAGAGGAGGCATTATACACATATTCAAGGCAGGCAAAATTGTCGAGACGGCAGATGGGGTCAATCGCAAGTGCCAAGATTCATGGTAAACTCGGTACACGAGAGCATGCAGTATTGCATGAGGATAGCGAGGGATTGGATCCTACAGACGGCAGATGGGGTCAATCGCAAGTGCCAAGATCCATGGTATGTGAGAGCATGCAGTATTGCATGAGGATAGCGAGGGTAGAATCGGAAGTTTCTAGGAAAGCATGCTTGCTCTCCAAAATTCTAAAATGGACCATATTCATGCATGTTACATCAACGGATCAAATGCAACGCCAAGCACTGTTCACGCACAGTTCCTTAGTGTGTTTTTTTTGCCTTAATTTCATGCTGATATTTGCAGCTTCGTTGTGTTAGAAATTCACTGATGATAATGTTTTAGTTTTGTTTATTAAGCTTGCAGATGAATGTCTTATGTTGCATAAATATGAATAGGGTGTATTATGAAGAAAACAAATAAAATAATTATCAGAACATCTTTTAGGACGATTTATCGCATTCTAATAAATCCAGAAGTTTCTAGAAAGTGCACTCCAACAGAAATTCAGAGTCTTTATCAAACTGAAAGTTGTTTACTGTGACACTCTTGGGCCAGTTTCTTCATTATTACTAAATAGACAAGTGTATACAGCTGTAGCCAATCACTATCCAGTGACAATATTGGGAGATTGACAGCTAGCCTAAGGTGTCCAAGACACTATGAAAAACTCTTGTAAGAACGGCTTCTGTACCAGTCAGTCATCCCAGTCAGTGAAGAGGTTACAATAAAGAAGCAAGATCCAATCCTCAGTCTCCGTGATATCTCTTTTATTCACTGCGCCAAAAATATAATTCTCTCTTTTCTGTTTCATATGAAATCCTTCATGTTTAAATGTTCTGGGTGTGTCCGTAATTGATGCTTACACATTCTGATCATACTGTTACAGTATAGTTTCCAATGTGATATAAATTTAGCTACTCAAATACAAAATTTGTTTCCTTATTAATGTCAAGCAGTATTTATTTGGAATATTATTTGATAAAGAGTTTAATAACAAACGCTTCACAGGAACGTGCTTAAATAACAATATAAGATCAGGGATAAATCTCTTGACTTAGATTCGTTTGACATATTTAGTAGTAGTAATTGACTAAGTTCTTCATTATCAACATTGAATCACAAACGTACTAAAACATATAAAGTTACATCTTATAACGCCGGATTTTACAAATGACTTAGAATTTTAGTATATTGAAACATGTTTTATTTGATCCAAGATTATCATGATTTGCAGAACAAAGAATTAACTATTAATTAAACGTTTTAAATGTTTGATTGATAACGTAATTGGATAATGTAAGAGCCACTCAGCGGATGTTATCAATAAACCTTTTTATTATATTATTATTATTATTATTACTATTATTATTATTGCTATTACTATTATTGTTATTATTATTATTATTATTATTATTCAGTCTTTATGTTGGTCATGTGAAGGACTACATGTACATCCCAAGTTTAATTCCTTTGACATTGTAGACTGCAAACTCATCAACACTTGTGAAGGAAAAACTAATTATTTGCCATGAGCAAGTAATCTCCTTTCCTGACATTGGTCTTTCTGGCAGACTTATTGACATTAGTGTCCTCCCAGTAACCTTTTGACAATAGTGAGTTATCCTAACTGGTTGCAACAAGTATATACTTTTTGCTGTATAAAGATACTTAAAAAGACATATTTCAATGGTCTTCTTGGTTGTGAAATCGTCTTTCTCTTAACAAACCATTCTTACACTGTATTACTTTGCAGGTGCAGTAAGTCCAAACAATGTTTCAGTTCTATTTACGTTTGTCCTTTTATTTTGTTCAAAATCCAATAACTGACTGACTGCTGAGAAGCAAACTTTTGCATGTATGGACACACATATATAGAAGGGGTAGATCCAGGATTTTGAGATAGGGGGGGGGTCACCATAGCCAGCAAGGCTGAACTGATTAATTTATTTGAGCATTGAAGACAGAAGTTTCTAGAGGGCCTAGGTACATGCCCATTCCACTTCCCCCATAGGATTCTAATATCTATGTTCACTGGATTAACATTTCCTAGATTTGGGGAATATTTTTACACGTATTTTGATTTCAAAAGATATTTATTTAGACTTTAATTAATTCAAAACATTTGCAGGCAGGAGGGTTCGTGGGCAAATAGTTAGGCCAGTAAATATGAGAAGGTCTGAAGGTCTGATGATGGGATTGATCAACTAAAAGTTGATATGTTATGTTTTTCGCCGTGAGGGTGAAAGGTTTCAGCTGACGTTTC
>JAOCZQ020359428.1:0-11856 GCA_025434785.2 Epizoanthus fatuus | reverse complement strand
TTCTATTTCCAGGAATACTTTCTATTTCCAGGAATACTTTCTATTTCTAGGAATTTAAAGTGTGTTTTGAAGTTCATTTTGTCAATTACACTTTCAGAGAAACCATTCTTCTTTTTCTCCCCAATGGAGTTTATCTATCTTGATCATTCCCTGTGAATCACCAACACTGGCTTCCCGTGACCTTCCTCAACAATTCCCAAGCAATCTATGTAATTGTGACTCCAAAGGAAAGGAGAATTCAATAACTATTTTTCTGGGCTTCATCTTTTGGGAGATAATTATGTTGCATTATGTTTGAATTGGGTTTCCAAGAATTACCGTGGCGATCCCATCAATATTTTAATATCCATAAGGAAATGTTTTGATGTTTCCATCCTTTTTCATTTCGATCACTCTTTTATCGTAACCAAACTTATATGATTTTTCCTGATATTTATTTACAATTCCATTTTGTGTTCTTGTAATTTTTTGTTCGTTTACAAAAACTAATTATTCTCTTTCCTTTTCAATTATTCTCCTCACATTGTTATGATTTAGTATCATTCCATTTTCATGATTAATATTGAAACCTTTCACAATACTTTTGCAACTTCCATCATTTAATTCATACGAATAATTTTTCGGGCCTCCAGAAAGGAATGTTCCAGTAATATATTTTCCACCAAGTTCATCTGTCAATTCTCCAAGCATATCACCAGTTTTCGGTTTCCTTTCATTCTGACGATCTATGTAGATTATGCTATCTGTGTCAAAATATAAAACTCTGTCATCGAGGACATCCAATTGTTCGTACAACATTAATCTGGCCGATGACGTTGTGAAACATGCAATGAAGACATTTGTATTGAATTGGTCATCCATGAAGAGATCCTTCTTTTTGAAAGACATCTTTATAATATTTTCATTTATGTAACAAATTGTAATATCTTCCAATTCATCATCCAATAATATTCCATATAATTATTTTAATTCCGTTACATACTTCGTTTGTGCCATGTTACTCCTTTGTCCAAACTTTCCCCAGAGAGAATTCAAACACAACTTTGCAATGGCACGATATCCTTCATTGAATTTCAATTCTCCCAATTCTATTTCGAGGCAGTCTTTAACTCTTTTCCTGAAATCGATCTCTTGTTCTGAATTCTTGAAGTTATATTTACTTGCTTCCAATTTTAATTTCACAAACCTATTCACATATTTCTTGAACAAGTCAGTACTGCTTTTCACAAAATGCCAAACTTCATAAATTCTTACAACTTCATATTCTTTCGATCTTGCCATATTTATTTCATTTGTCGTCCATGTTCCAATGAAACTTCTTTCTTCATCGGAATGATGACATTCTTTCAAACAATTCATGGCACAAGTATTACACAATGGAAACATTAATTTCTCATAAGTTCTCACTTTAACTTTCTTCGGAAGAACTGGATGAAATAATTCTCTCGGCGGAAGCACTTTACATTTAATCAATCCATACCAATTTTCATCAAAGTGTTCCGGATCTCTTATCTTGGCTGGATGACTTATCGGATACTTCTTGAAATACTGAACCGTTGGGTACAAAGAACAGAAATCGATGTATCTTCCTTTCTCATCATCTTCAAACTTGTATTTCAAATACATCGCATTTGTTTTGCCACCGAAGAATGCATCCCGAGGATGAAGTGGTTCAAAAATCTCGCAATCATAAGTTGTTTTAAACTTTTGATATTCCGAATCATTCTTTAACCAACAACCGTATACTTCAACGAGATTCAATCCCAATTGTCTGATCTTCTCATTCTTCCTTTTTGTTCTCTCTTGAAGCGAACCCATTTCCATTTGTGTTTTGTTGTTCAATATCTCTGGTCTGAAACATCTTGAACATCCGTGCCAATAACATCCTTGAAATTCATACACAGTTTTTGTTTCGTGACAATAACCATCAACTTTTAAAATAATGTTCTCTTCCTTTTCGAAGAATCTTCTCTCCGCCATTCAATGCATGTTGTATTTCAACACCACCTTTCATTTCGCAATGATCTAACCATGTGATACTTTCCTTGCTGCATTTCTCGAATTGATGTGTTGGAGCAACAACAGCGATCGTATCCTCTGGCATATATATTCCACGATAAATTGCCATACATACTGATGCAATTGTTGTGTACATCAATGGATCAATATTCTCCAATTCGAGAAATGATTCTCTCAATTTCAACATACTCCTCCTCAGAATATCAACATCAGATCTGCAATATTCCAACAACTCTTTCTCCATATTGAAAACATAATTATTTTCTTCATGTCCCTTATGCCATGCCAGAAACTTCTCTCGTTCAGAACTTTTCATTTGATCCGGGCCATAGTGTTTCGATGCCGGAATCCTTCCAATATATTTTGCATTACATGGTTTGTTGAAATAATGTGGGAAATATCCTTTCTTCAATTCTGTCAAGCCAAATGTCTTTGGGAACTGTGACAATGCTTGAGTTACGAAACTCAAACTATCAATGAATCTTATTCTCAAACCATTTATTTCCATCAACATTATCTTCGCGCCATTGTAAATGCAATACGGTTTACCCAACTGACACACACCATCGAAGAATGAATGTCGCATCATATCCTCGACTATTGTGTGCGATGAATGTGTATCCTTTAAACTTTTCTGTCAACATCCCTTTACAGAAATCATCAATATTCTTGAATACATATTCATTCCCATGGAAATCATGACAAACGGCAAGATTAACAATATGCACGCCAGTATCTTGAGAACATTCGAAATCATAAAACATATATTTCTCATTGAATGTTCTCGATGATGGACATGCTTTTGCATTGGGACATTTCGGATCATGATTGCATCTTCCGCCTCTCTTATTTATTCTTCTCATATGACACATATGCGTTTTCGGATTGTAATATCCTTTACAATGTTTGCATTCTTTGAAACCACATTGATGTTTCTCGATGAATGGTTTCACAATTATCTTTTCACAAGATGCACACTTTGCAACTGATGAACAAACTGTGTCATCTTTGTTTGGATTAGTTGATTTATCCTTCAAATGATTTTCAAAACACTCCTTTCCAAAGAATCTTCTGTTACACAATTTGCAAGTAACTAATTCACCATGACATTTCTGTGCTTTATCGAAATAAACAAAACATGACAAGCATTTCGATGGACATTTGTGTTTATCTTTCCTGCCGTAAGTTTTCTTACACGAATGGCAATAACAATTAACTGATTCGAAACCAGTCATTGATCTAATCACATCGAAATGATTTCGTGTTTTGTACAAATATATTATTTTCGTTGCTTCCTCATTTGCTGTAAAAGTTATTTCATTAAAATGTTCAGCATCAATAATATTAATTTCTACATTCAAATGTTTGGCAAATATTGTAACATCTTCCAATGTATTTCCATCTTCTGATACGGCAACATCAGCTTCCATATGCAACTTCATTGCTTCAACTCCTTGTAAACGATGTGATGCGCAAAATCCATTCTTCAATTTTGATTTCGTCCATTTACTTGGATTGATAATTGCGAAAGCAGTACAAATTGCCCGAGCCAAACAAACGGAATCAGAATTCTTAATCTTTACAATACTCCTCTTCTTCATCATATCATCCTGTGAAATTGTTAACCTTCCTTTTCCTCTTGGCATTTTAACACTTTGAACAATAATCTTCGATTTCTCAATTTCAATCTCTTTATAATCAACATATTCCATCATATAAGCAACATCCTTTCCAAGATTCTTTATCTTCTTGAATGGTGTTGAGATCGGTTTAACGAAATCAATACTGTCGATGATGACTCTCACTAAATCATTATCTTTCAAATCTCTCATCTTCTTTGCTTTCATCACAGCATGCCTCAATATGTCGCCTCCATCGCTGTACCACACTTTCTCCCAATTGAATTTGTTGTGTTTGATAACGTTGTTTGCAACGAATGTATCCTCGAAGAAGAAATCGTTTGGGGGAATATTGCCAACATGTTTAACGTTGTAAGGATTCATATCGATCATTTCCTCATCTCGATACGAAAATTCACTTTCCTCAGCTAATGGAGGTTCGAGAACTCTTTTGAATGCTTTATGTGCATCATGATCGTCTGCTTCGATAACTGACGCATCGTGTCTATTCATCTCCTTCATCGCTTCATGTCTCTTGACTACTTTGTCAAATAATTCCATTTCAAGCAATACCTTTTTCTCAATCTTCGATATCTTCTTTCCTAACTTCTTGGTTTTCGCAAACATCTCTTCACGTTTCGCTTGTGCCTTTTGTGTACTCGTTCTATTCAGATACAAGTCGATCAATAAATCTATCTTTAATGACCTCGAACTCTTCAACCCAAGTAATTTCAAGATTGGCATCAGTTTCTTCAACGCTTTCATCAACATTGTTGTTCTCTTTCGTCGTAATTTCTGCATTTTACCTTTTATATTCTCCATATCACTATCTCTATTCTTTCCTTTAAGTGTCTTAGCAGGATGGGCTTCTCCAAAATATCTCATCCCACAACACACATCATTTCATTCCTCGAAACCCAATCTTTTCGATATCCTTGAGAGGAATCCATGAATTAAACTTTTCTGAATATCCTTTCCATTTCACCAAGGCATCACCATCTCTTATCTTCAAAACCTTGTCAATCCTGAATATCACTTGTTTGGCATTTTGCATCTCTTCAGCATAAAATGTTCCCTTGACCTCGTGACCATTCAAATCCTTCACGTTGTAAGTTGGTGGGTTGGTTCGCCGAACATTTGAAACAACGAACACTTCTTCTGTCCAATTTGGCATGTATCCTTTTTGAAACACACGCTTATCGACAGCCAATCTTACCTTATCATCAACCTTAAACTTCTCCTTGAACATTATTCTTTGCTTGCCAAACAACGATCTCGTAACTTCGCTTTCCCTCTTCGACGATGATGCTTCCGTTGGCGTCGTCATGATCGACCTATGATGTGACGTATTGTATTGAGTTAACAATTGAGGAAGAGAATCGATGTACCTTCTCGTATTATGTGCTGTGAGATGTCGAAAAATAAGTGTTTTCATTGTTCTTATCCATCTTTCGGCGATTGTCGATTTCTCTTTGTTATGTGTAGAATACAAAACTATTCCATGTCGCCTCAAGAGTGATTTCATCTCTTTGTTGTAGAACTCGGTTCCTTTGTCTGTCCAAATTGCTCTTGGTTTCCGTTTGCTCGTTCTAAACACCTTTTTAAAGGCTTCAACAATTGTTTCACCTTTCTTGTTCTTTGTTGGAACAATCCAACCATATTTTGAGAACGCATCGATGATGAACAGTAAATACTTTACTCCATCGTTCCATTGTTGAAGATTCTTCATATCACCTAAATCGGCTGCCCAAATGTCATAGATGTGTTTCACGAAAACTCTTCTCTTTTGGAACTTTCGCCTTACTGGTTTGTGTAACTCTTTGCTCAACTCTTCTGCCCAATCCAAAAGCAAGCCTCTTGAGAGCAAGCCTCTCCATCCCCGACATCGAAATCAAACTCATTCAATAACTGTTCGACTCGGTCTTGAGTGGGGTCTGTCGGAATGCACGATTCGTCTTGAAAGTGACCAAACCTTTCCTCAACTTCTTCGAGTGACATTGGCGGTTCTTCTTCGTCTTCGAACGATTGGGTTCGTGAAGTGTGACCATCCGCAAAGAGCGTCATTTCAACAATCATACGTTGATTCAATCGATAATGCATCGAGTACGTTATCTTGAATGGTAGATCGATCAATTGATCGATACAATATTGAATCATCCTTCGTGTGACTCTAACTATCTCCACGTTCGAACGATGAAATATGATGAATGGGTTTGGATCCCTTGTTACGTAACACATTCCGTACAACATGTTAGCGTCGTCAGTTACCAAACTACGAATGAAATCATCGAAATTGTAAATTGATTTTCCAAGAACACAAATACGATCCTCTGAATCCCTTTCCATAAGTAATACCAATAGATCCTTCTTTAAGCCTCTTAGTATTTTTGGGACAATCGATTGAGTCGATCTAACGAGGCTTGAATGTCGAATATATCGTCGTATGGAGGGTACTGTTGCGAACATGGAATTACACGATTTCTCAAATTAGAGTACACTTGAGTAATCGACAAAGAATCGCTCTAACGAGGCTCGAAAGTCGAATATATCGGCGTATGGAGAACATCATCATAAAGCATGGTTTTACACGGTTTTACATGGTTTTCCCAAATTTATTTCCAAGGCCAAGTTGTTTATTCTTGTTAATTATTGTTCTCGCAACATTGCTTATAATCGGTTTATCTGCTTTGGGCAAGGCATCAATCGATCTTACCATTCGATTGTCGCAACTATGTTTGTTCTCCCTTCCCATGTCATAACATATATCATGGTGAGCAGCGATCTCATCTATTTTGTTGAAAGGAGGAACTCTCCATTCGGTCACTTTACCAGTTTCCTTGTCATAAGTCAATTGTTCATCAAGAGGATTGTACGGTCCCATATATTTGTATTTCCCCGGTGTCCATCCCCCTTTCGGCTTTGGTAACTTTCCAATCCATTTGTGGATATCGATTCCCTTCCCTGCCTTCATTAAACGTCGATTTATTTCCAGCACACGATGCACATGTCGATTTCATCACCCATTTACCATTCATTGTTTGATAAACATCTTCAGATCCTGGAATAGAAGATGTTTTCTTTCTTTCTTTGACACAATACGTTTTCATACAATACGATAGATTATCCTTTCACGAACGTCGTCTTCTTCGAACCACAAGATGCGCATATCGAACGCATCATCTTCCTTCCATTCTTCGTTCTTGAATAGGTCTCTGATCCTGGTACTGATTCAGTCTTTCTCCTTTCCTTTACACAATATGTCAGCATATACATGGTTAGATAAAATTACCGGTAAAATTATTCGCAACCTTGTTATTTTGTTTGTCGACAAAGACGAATTCGTACTTTTTCAAGCCATCAAACAAGGATGGATCGAGCATATTTTCGTTGCAAACCATTCGCAATTCGTTCTTGGATGTTGGAAGAAACACGATCAAATGAGAGCAATTCAATCGCACATTTCGTGGAATGGCGAAATAACTTCGACGCACGTAGATGGGTGAAATCTTGCTATGTCTTCCATTTGTGAAATGATTTGCAATTTTGGCTTGCGTTCTCTTCGACCAATTCATCAAATCGTCGAATACAACGAGTTTTCTATCATTGATCGTATAACCCATCGTATCTTTGATATCGTCATCACCAATTTCGAGAACTGGATATCCAACAATCTTCGAAACCTTCTTCATCACTTCTTCCAACGTTCTTATCTTCTCTTGATGCTTGTTTGGTGTGTACAAGAATACCTTATCGTAGTACACTAATGGTTTGCGGATGATGTGCATCAATGTGTTCGTCTTTCCACAATTGCTTTGTCCAGATATCAATGTTCTATGATCTTCTGGAAGAACGTGTTGTCGAGACGTTTTGTTTATTTCCTTTACACTGTCGTAATTTGGTATCTCCATATAGATTACGATGTAAAATTATTTTGCTTATTGTATGGACATTGCATTGTTTAAGAAATACGCCGAAAGCAAGAAGAAAGCTTTCGATATGCAGAAATACCTTGAGAGTACGTTGAAAGAAAGAAGGGACACCGAAGTGGCGAGGAAGGAAGGTTTAGCAGAGTATTTCAAACCATTGACGGAGACGATGCAAGAAGATGTTGCAACAACGAAGGCAGCGATTGAAGGAATTAAGAGACCAAGGATTGTTGGTCGAAAGAAGAGGGCCCTCAAATATGGTCGAGTGAAGGATGACTTTGGAATCGCAAGGTTATTTGGAGAGGAACGCATGATCGAAGATGTGCCAGGAAGGTTGGAATCTTCGGTTCCCCACACCAATGAATTAGAGTTTGAAGACACTGATGAGCTACCAGGATCAACACCAATCGTGTTTTCTGATCTCGATACCGAGTCGGAAGTGGATCGCGATCCAGAAGAAGCTTTGGCCGGATCCGAATCGGTTCAAGTGAACTTTGAGAGAGGTTTCTCACCGAGGAAGAAGAAGTTTTTACGAGGTACGGAATTGCCAGATTTGAACGAGGTTGAACGAGGTTGCCTGCAATGGAAGCAACGATGAGAACTGTCAAGGCGCTTGGTTCTTCGCTTGGGACAACAAAGGGAAATATAACCAGGGGAGGTATTGTAAAACGAGTGAAAAAGGTCACCAAAACTGATGACAAGCCGTTTACGATTGCGGATATAGACTCACTCACAAAGACGAAAAAATCGATATCAAGACACGTTGGCAGTGATAATTGATGCTGAGAAAGGGAAGGATCAATATGGAATTATTAGTGGTGAGACATTTTCAAATGATGAACGTTCCCTACTTGGTGAAATGATCAATTTCGAGTCGCTCGATTCGTTGAAGGGAAACAAACAAGCGGCGGATGATATGTTTAAGGCTGCAGACAAGAAAGTTCGGCATTTGAGATCCAGCAATGATGAGCGAAAAACACTCAAACTCGAAGCGTTGGCTAAAGTAAAGCGTGGAATCGAGCGTTTGAAGTTCTTCGAGGATAATATAAATACAGGAAGTGGAACGAAGCGAAGAGGAAGGAAGAAGAAGCAGAAGAAGGGTGAAAAACTCTACTTTTCCTCACCAGATGAACTCGTGAAGAGATTGAAACTCTTGCTCGGAACAGTATCGGCGGGAAACAATAATTACAAGATCACCAACGAAATATGGGAGATTGTTGACAAATTGAGGAAGCTTGGAACCATCAATGGGTCACAATACGATGCATTCGTGCGGAAATATCTTGTGTAATCTATTATATGGAGACACCAATAATTTTGAATTCTTCCGATGGAGTTGAAACATCCTCATCTTACGACTTTACGATAAGATTCAATCCAGCGATGCATTTTTACGACAACGACAAACATTATGTTGGATTGGATAGTTTGAGCATGAGTTATTCGTGGTAGAATGTGACAAGCAACTATGGAAATAATAAAATGAAGTATTCTCATGATGGTGGGAAAACTTGGACACAAATAACGTTTCCAGACGGAAATTACGCATATTCTGATTTGAATGTGTTCTTGCAAAGAGAGAGAGAAAACAACGGACATAAACCGCCGAAGGATAAGGTGAAGGATGAAGAAAAGTACGGTGTATCACTTACCGTCGAAGATTTCGTTTTCAAAACGATGTTTGAATTAGACGCGGGTTTCCAAGTAGACGTGTGAGAAGGATCGTTCCACAAACTCATTGGATTCACACAAAAGATCGTGACGACGACAGACGAATATGGAACATTGTTGCCGGACATAACCAATTCTGTCGATGTGTTGATGGTACATTTGAACATTATTTCCGATTCAATCATTTCTGGAAAGAGCACCGATGTGTTGTGTGAATTCGATGTTGGAGGTCTTGCAGCATCACATCCATTCAAGATTGAACCAAGGAGAGTTGCATATAATGTGATCAATAACGACAATGTTACTCATATGCGAATTTACATAACTGATGCCATTGGAAGATCGGTTGACTTAAATGGAATCCCCGTGTCACTCAACCATTTATTGATGTAAATAGTATGATCGGATATCGCAAGTGTAGAGATGAGTTTGGAAATGTTGACTATTACAATATAGAGGATGATACGGATAATAGATATGATGCTACTGGCTATGTTGGAGGTGGTTTCTTCTCTTCGGCAGTCAATAAGATCTCTAGTAAGTTTGCTAAGGAAGCAGCGCAATCAGCAGCAAAGAAGTTCGCCAAGACAGCAATAGAAAGAGGAGCAACGAAGGCTGGTGAGTAGTTAGCGGATAGGGTAGTGGAAAGGGTTTTGCGAAGAAGGGAGAACGAACTCCTGAGATCGAACGTAAAATCGTCGAAGAACCGAAGGAAAAACGTAAGAAACACGTTCCAAAGACAACGCCAAATACTAAAGGAGATGAGATTGCCAAAGCTTTGGAGATCGTGCAAAAGAAGATGGTGAAGGAGCGGAAGGAAGAATCGAAAACTTCCCTTTCATCCAAGTTCGACGAATTGTTGTGATTTTTATCTACCCAATTATATGGCGGACTTTAGCAATCCACAGTACGTTGAAAGATATGAAAACGTAACATTCAAACCACAAGATCAAATTAATTCTGTTATTGTAAACACCCAAAATCAACCCACAAGCTTCAAATTTAATGTGGATAATACGAACGAAGTGAACCCCTTGGATTGGTTCAATGCTTTCGTTAACCTGGAATTTAGATTTGAAAGGAGGGCTAATGCAGCGGCATTTGATGGTACTGAACTCGCACCACCAAGTGGAACACATTTGATGTTTGAAGCAATCAAAATTCAATATGGTGGATCACTTATCTACAATTCAGGTAACCTTCTTCATCTCGCAATGAACGTAAAGAATTTGCTCGATTTCACGAAAGGATTTGTAAAAGGTGTTGGCCCATCGTTCTTGATGTATCCAGATGTTGCGAAACATGATGAAGCGAGTGGAATTGCAAAGGCACTCATTGCCGACAATCCCGGATTCGCGAAAAGACAAGGTTTGGTACTCAACCTGAAATCGGTGAGTGTAATTCTTCCACTGAATAGATACGGTTTTTGCTCATCATTCCACGATAAAAGTTGTCCACCAGGAAAGGTCGAACTCGAGTTGACAGTGTTGAACAACGATATGATGTTGTTTCGATCTGACGGGCACAACGCAAGAGTAATATTTACGAAAATGGATCTTGTTATTCCAAGGGTTCATTTTAATGGTGATGGACAGGCGATGTACATTAACATATATTTGACTCCAAAAACCTGGGATTTCCTCGCCGAGGAAGTCATCATGAGTAGCCAATTATTCAATTCACCAAGTGGTGAATTCTGAATTACGACTGGAATATCTCAACCAAGACACGTCTTCATTTGGGCCCTTTTAAACGAGAACTTGACTGGATTGACTCCAAACTCCGTTCAAACAGGAAATTGTTTCGCTTTAAATACTATCAAGTTGAATGAAAAGACCATGACGCGAGCTCAACTGGATATTGCAAATGGAATATATTATCCAAGGGAAGCATACGAACCTTCCGACGATTTATTGGGTGTGTACAGACATCTCATGGAATGCAACAAGGCGTTCAACGATGTGTATTATTCGCCGTACATAACGATCGAAACATCTTAACCAATGGATTGTTGTACTTTGATTTGCGAAATCAAGAGGGAAATCTCAAGAATGGATTTACAACCATGATGTTTAAGTTCTCGTACGGAGATACAATTGGAAAACCGTACAAAATGTTTGCCCTGATTCTTCGTGAAAGAGAAGTAAAGATATCGACCCTTTCAGGAAAGGCTTAGTGCTTGAAATTATCTAATCAATATTATGGGAGACGCAAAGATAGACAGATACGAATTAGAAACAATTACTCCAGAGAATCCACATGGATTGACAAGAGGAACGACAATAACTTACAAGTTCGTTGTAGATAACTCGAACGAAATTACACCATATGATTGGTATAATGCTTACATCAAGGTTAGATTTACGTTGCGCAAAGGAGACGATGATCCATTGGATGCTGGCACGAATATAGCAATGGCTTCTGGGTTACATACAATGATAAAAATCGTTTAAGGTTAGTTATGGTGGAAAAAGTGTGTACAAATTACATAACGCCCACTTTGCATTGAACGTAAAGAATTTGATGGATTTCACAAACGAATATGTTTCTGGATTGGGACCGGCGTTGTTTATGTTTCCAGATTCTGGAACAGGGGATCCAAACGAAGCGGCCAATCCAGG
>JAOCZQ020349386.1:0-11856 GCA_025434785.2 Epizoanthus fatuus | reverse complement strand
GGAAATAGCCCTTTCAGGGGGTCACGAATCAAGCATTTTCTGCATCCGAACGCAACGCAACTACCTCTTTGCGCACTATCAACCCCGAGCAGCGCCACTGAGAATCCATGATGCATGTTCTTAAAACTTAGCTTAGATATATATATACCTCCAGGGAAAGCTCAGAGCAACAAAAAGCAACAAATGCCGTCTCAACACTAGTCCCTGGTGCTCCACGAATAGTTTGAGTTTTCCGCAAACTCAGTTAAGGTGATGATACACAGGACGATTTTTTACACATGTTGCGCGAGAAGTTGATTGCGAGGGTGTTACACATACCAACACCAACATACTTGTGCTAACAGTGTTGTGGATTTATGAAGTTAAGGTGATTAAAAAACTCTCAAAGCGTTGTCGGAACGAAGATTGCGTTAAAAGCCATAATCAATAAGCCATATGTTGCAGTTTGTCGATTTGTAGCACAACACCGTTGCGTGAAAATTCGTCGTCCCAAGCTAAGTTTAAAACATCACCTTTGCAATATTATTTTCAATTAGAAATCCCCCATCTCTTCATTAGCCCCCCCTGGTTATAAGTCCCACCTGAATATGATTCCCCTTGGATTCCGGATCCCTCGATTATAGATTTGTACTGAAAAGTAAAAAAATAATAATAACACTATTTGCGGGGGATCGCTGCTTTAATTTGAGGAGTCGCTTATTTTCGGAACTTTGCCGCTTATCGTGAGCAATTCCCGCATAATGTACTATATTCTAATAATCCATTGTGCGCGTGTTAACTAGATGTAATTATGACGTACATTTCGCAAACGACAAACAACAAATAATCGCGAGCGAGGAGATATTTTGTCTGTGCCATGTGGCATGGTTATTGTAGCTAGCTAACATATCTCGTTGGGTGTTGGTTTCGGCTACGAATTTATCATGTCCAGTGACACGGACCAAACCGATGAAAATCAGCCACGAAGTTCGATGGAAAAGATAGCTGACTTCTTTTCTAACCTCACATTTGGAGGGAGCGATACTGAAGCTGATGGTGGAAAAACAGATTCCTCCGGTGATGAAACAAATTGCAGCACAGAATTGGGCGAGAGCCTTTCAGGTAATGTTAAAAAAATGATGTTGCTTTTGGAAGCTGTTGTGACTGAATTGACTTTTTCCGTTTTTCTGTTTTTAATGATCTCTAAAGCCAATACAAATTTAAATGTTAATACTAGCTGATATATGCTAATGCTGATGTTAATTCTAATGCAAACACAAATACAATAGTAATGGGAATGGTTGTTCTGCAAACTCCAAAATGAACACTGAAATCTGTAGTAATTAACAAACCATAAAAATGCCTTCCCGAGGATAGGGCAGTCGGTAAAACTTTGGATTCAGACTGCTATTCAAGGCGCTCCCAGGTTTGGAAACAGATCTGACTCTTGCGACGTTCTTTCCGACCTTCTTTATTTTTGCCGCACCGTCCACGAACAGGGACGTTAAGCTAAGCCGTTAGCCAAGTCTCTAGTTCAGCACGTTAACTCCCCCTACCGCGCCATACATAGGGCCTGAAGCCTGGATATAGGGCAGGGATAGGGAGTTCAGATACTTGACTACCTGGTCCCTCCTGGGACTTATATATATATATGTAAAAATTCTAGAAGGGAACTTAAGTCGCTGGATCGGTCATAACTTTGGTATGGCTCAGTCAATCTTGATGAAATAAGTGTCAGGAGAGAGTTTAGTACTTGCAGCATCTGGCTATGCTGTTGAAAAATTTAAATATAGGTTTCTCGTCTGAATACCCTCTCCTTTGAAAGCATGCGCAATATGAATATGGGTTAAAATAGTTTATTTTCCCCTAAAACTGCCCTAGCCTTAATCGCGCGACCTGATTTCCACCTATAATGCGTCTTGTTTATGATGTCATCACTAGACCAATAGACATTCCAATAGCTGGGTAAATCTATCCCTAGAATTTCAAATTTACTCCCCTCCTCGTCCCGGGTACCAACTTGGAACATTTGGAATCAGTTTTCGGGACTCTAGGCAATAGATCTTTTTCACGTATTGAATGTTTGAAGGCCTTTGCCCTCCAGTTATTACCCTGCGAGCAGAGATCTCTGCTATCTCCACGAAAAACGAGGAGAAAAGGAGACCTCTGCGAACAGCCGCTCGATCGTTTGAAGCCGCCGTCGTCCAGAAACATGGACGTATCAGTCAGGTTTGAAACTGGTTTGACTGCTTTGTAGCCACGCTACTATAATAACTAATGTCCTTTTACGAGTCTGTGATGCTAGTTACCATGCGACAGAAGAAGTGAAAGTAAAAAGCGCGCGCGCCAGCTGACAGCGATCAACATATGAGACCTCACGTGAGCACGACGTCTTGGAAACGGTCGCGTATGCTCGACAGAGAATCGAGCGGCTGTTCGCAGAGGTCTGTTTTTCTCCTTGCTTTTCGTTGAGATATCAGAGATCTCTGCTCGCAGGGTAGGCACAGAAGTGACAAAGCGTTCATTTACTCACTCAAGAACTATGACAATCTCCCTCCATTCAAGATGTCGCTTGTGTCTTACTTTCACGATTGCGCAATTCGGAGTAGTAAAGGCTATGGCCCAATAGTTGGTTACGCTTACGCCATTAACATTGCTGACGACGCAGGAAATAACAACAATTCCATCACAAACCCTGGGAAGTTCACTTACCAGCTGCCGTCACGATATACATTTAATACAATACCAGCTCAAAGGCTTCTAAAGGGAAGTGATGGCAGACATTTCCAGCCAACTGGTCTGGAGGTTTTCTACAAATGCTGTTAGAAAAAGAACACTATGGTTTTATCTTTTTGTGACATCATAGTGATTATGGCAATGATATAAATGCATGCTAATAAATTCAACGGAGCTTTGACTTCCTTAGCAACCAGAATGTTATTTTGCTTCAGTGCACCGTTAATTACATAATACAATCACGTGCACTGCACGTGGAGATACGTAGGGCTGAACGCCTTTCTGCCATTGTATTCAAAAGTCCAAATTTCCGAACTATGGGAGGATCTTCCTATTACTATTGAACATTTAGCATTTCCTAGGTGCAAAAGTAAATACAAGCAATATTTGTCTCCATATAATAAAGAAGGTACCTTGTGGACCACTTGCGACTTAGTCACCTACAGTTTCACATCGGGATGAGTAGTACTGACTAAATATGAGCGGGGGTGTGCGTTTCTGGTGTGGTAGTATTAAAATTAAGTCGTGTTTGTCTCCCTTCGGGGAGGAATGGCTGGGGAAAGGGGTTTTCCTCCCTTAGCCCACGTTAAAACGTTTTAAAACTTCATATTGCCTACCTCCCTCAGTTCCCAACTATCGGAATGTCTGTTGGTCTTATAAACAACATAAACAACAAGACACATTATTGGAGTAAATCAGGTTACGTGATCAAGGACATACCAAAGTTATGCCCGATCCAGCTACATGGAATGTCCGTTTCAACATTTTCAATCATGTTAAGGTACACAAAGATCGTAACTGTTTGTTTCCACCTTATGGCTTACTTTACCTAGTCCCTGGTGAAAGTTCGTTTTGCCGAGCCAAAGTATTGGGCTAAGTAATAAACAAAATTAATTCACACCGTTTGATCAGTTGTTTTCTAGTTTAACTTTCTTAGTTCAACTCAGCTCAACTTGTTCTTGCCTGTGTATTTTGAATGATTAAAGATTTAGACCTGAAAGTGTTTTTATTTATGATATTCTGAATTCCAAAATACACCCAGTTGTACAACTTTAAATGCAGCAAATTATTAAACCACAAAGGTCACATCTTGAGAGGAACATAGAACCCGCGATTTACATTGGGTATCACCTGGCATTTTCTTTAAAATATATTCAGTGCTTTCACTAAAATATATTTTATTTAGTATTCAATACTCAAGACTCATTTGGGACTGATACAATAATGTACGGTGCACAATCCCATCAACGAATGTTATGCAGTTTGCAGCTCAATAGTTTAGGACGGTTTGGATTATTGACACAGACAAGCTCAGGCACAAGCATGTCCGTTGTTTGGCACCCGAGCATTGTGTACCCATGTGGGAGCTGCACATATTGCTTGTTACCACTGATGAGATTCACGACTGTCAACACGTGTTCTTCATCTGATGAGCCTGTATGGTATTCAAGCAGCAGATGACTGTCACTAACAAATGCAAGGGTGCGAAACATATATCCATAAGTTACAGAACACAATTTCAACAGTTTTCCACCTGCAGCACTGTAAATGTCTGTTTCTATGAAACGTGATCGGCCAAAACCTGTACTTGGAAACTCATAACTGTAATTCAAAGCAATCTTGGTACCATTGGGAGAGAAGGCAGCCTTAGCTTTCTGTATCCCTAATATGCTGATCCTGTTGATTGTCCACGGAAGCGCGGGTGACTGGCACAGTAATGACACTCCACCACCATCAACAGTCAGCACCTGCCCAGTAGCAGGTGACGCAATGCAGAACACAACACTGTTACTACAGCCCCACAGTGTGGACTTCACTGTTCCACTCTCAACATCCCATACACGGATACTACGATCTTTGTACCCGGTAACCAGCTGTTCTTGTAGAAAACAACAGTACAGGGATCCACTCGGAGCCTCCAATCTCTTATGAAGCTGAAGAGAATGCATGTAACGTAAGTCACAGTAACTGTCAATTAGCACTGCCACATACCTGTCGTCTGGTGAAATGGTACATCCTATAAAAAAATATGACAAATTGTTTCTGAATTTAAATATTCTCTGTACAGTAACTGTTGCCAAACACTTCCATGTGCCGGCACTGTACATGTAGGTCATGACACCTGAATTATTGCCAGATTCATCTCCTCCGTTCTTATTTCTAACATATCCTACACTAACTACGAATTTATTGCTTGAGGAAAGTTTCAATTCACTGATGTATGTTACTTGGGTTGGCAGTTCAAACTCTTGCTCCGTTGATTCAATGTATAGTACATCCCTGTACTTTGGTGAACTGAGCAGCTTTACAGCCTGCTTCTGCTGCTTATTGAGATGTGAAATAGCGAAATCGTCGAGCACTACATCTGAGGAGAAATCAGATAAAGCTAGCGTCTGCAGTATTTGATGTGGCCACGTGTTGACAAAAGAGTGTGTTTTCGCTGTTGCCAGGCACCGCTTTGGAGGATTATGAAAAGTTGAATACACTTTAGGATGAGTTTCTTTTAGAACATACATAAAATTAGGGTATATGTTGCAAACAGCGTTTTGAATCTCAACATCACTCAAAAACTCTACCAGCTCCTTCTGATGACCTCCTGCCTTCAGCATGTGGCACAATCCAAAGCTTAGGGCATATCTTTCACAGTCACTAAAAGTTGGCACTGAGCTTTCGTGTTTGTTAACATCCCGTAGGTACGGCAGACAGTGTTGTACTAGAACATGGTGACCATCTTTTTCATTCACACTGAAATCGTGTTCCTCTGCTCCTGTGAGCCAGTCCACAAGAGACTTGTGAAACACAGTCACGTGTTTGTCTTCAAATACAAACAGTTGGGACAGACGAGTCAGGGTCTGTCGAGCATCTTTCTTTTCTTTCCTTGAACTTCCATTCAATCCTAAAATCTCTAGTACCATGGTCTCAGGGAGTGGACCCTGTGCAGAAACAACAGCTTCCATAAAATGAAAAAACTTGTCTTCGTCAATAGCCAGCTCATTAACAAGGCGTTTGATATATTCTTTATATACTGAGGAAATTCCGTTTGGGAAAATCTTGTGTAGTTGTGCCAGATCGGGGCTTCTTTCTTTGACAAAGTTAACCACAAAGTAAGCAATTAAGAAAATGCCATCAGTTGAATTAGCAAGAGTTGATGAAGCGGCATCCAATTCATCATGGGCGGCAATCGGGTACAGCTTCTCTAGGTGATAGGCCAAGTACTTTGTGATGTCATCCAAGTTCTTTACACCAGTTTCATCTTTGGATTCAATGCTGACAACTTTCATCAGAGGAGTGCTTGGAATCAAGCTAGCAACAGGTCTGGTTGTGATAAAAAATTTCACCCATTTAGGCAATTTTGGCAACACATGTTCAAGTTCCTTGACAAATTCTTCTTTCCGATTTGGATCACACTCATCAAGAGCGTCAATAACGACCAGTTTACTATTCTCAGGAACTTGAACCTTATTCAATGGCTCCTCGAGCAGCGAAGCAAACAACTCCCTACAATTCATACTGCTCAGTTCCTTTCCTACATCTCTTGAGAGTTGTTCCTCTAACTTCTGCTGAAATCCTGGTATATTATCACACAGGTGGCTTGCAATTGACTGAATGATGAGCCTGGGGCTGTTTCTAAGAGAGTTACCATGATCAATAAAATGGCAGGCTGCAAGTCGACCTTGTTCTTGCATGGCTTGTGACGTAATGGCTGCCACAACTGATTTGCCAACTCCAGGCCGTGCTGTGAACATCATCAGTTGCGACTGATCAATGTCAACAAATTCCTGGATGTCACTTAGGATCCACGTACGGGTGCTTGGATGGTGATGATCAAGAAGTGATTTCATGTTGCCGGTGAAGTTGGATTTTGGCAGCCTTGATACATTGCAACTGTTATCTTTCAAATATATTTCCAGTATATTCTGTAGTTTATCAGTCATTTTCTCCATTGTCTCTCTTGTCTGATCTGCATCTGTTCTCGTCAGTTTCTGTGATTCTGTCACTGTTTGCTCCAGTTTTTTCATTTCTGAAATTACAACTTCTTTCACTGACTGATCACTCACTGTCCACTCTTCCAAGAGCTTCAGATAGTCAGTTGTACCCAGTGGTGATGTCTTGAGAATATCAATGCTGATCTGATCCATCCCTAGTGCTACCAAGGCACCAGAGATCTCTTTCCAGTAATGTTCAAACTCTGCCTTGGGTATCCCTGTACTGCTGATGTGGCCGTACACTTCATTTCTATAAAACTTGACCCTTGCCAGGTTTGCCTCCAGTGTTGTGTCTGTTGCTAATGGCAACGCATCCCAGCCAGTCGCGGGTGGAGTGAGTCTACAGATGTTACGCAGTAGAATATACAGGAGTGTGATATCAAACTGCTTGGAATCTGGTGCTGCTCCACTGGGTGGGAACAACTTGTCCCACTGACTGCTGTTGATGATTCTCTTGTGTCGCAGACGGGTGAGAATGGGCCGCTGAGCGTGTAGTGCAGCAGCAAGGGTTGCTGGAGGATGGATACCATCAAAGGTTTTCTGTAGTAGCTCAGTAGCACCATCAATCAATAATCTTGACAACTTGCTGCCATTGGATTTCTCCTCTGTGTCAACCAGACATGCCATAATTTTGTACTATTCTCAGTGGTCAGGTAGAGTGATTCTGGCATCAACCCTGTTGTCAAAAATGAATGCCATTATTATTATTTTTATTATTATTATTATTATTACTTATTATTATTATTTATTGTTTTCACATAATTCAGCTAATATAATAATCATTTCATTGTTTCTTGTTGTCCTGTTGAGCTTACAACTCGTCAGTGTTTCATGACTGTAAAAGCTTTTTCCTGCAAATAGCTGTGACATAGCCCCTTTAGAATTAGCTTGCCATTACTGGCAATGAGATTTTGTGCCTCACAATTTCTCTAACCGAAAAACCCAAACCAAACTTTGTGGCCTAATTTTCTTCCTGATAAGGCCATCCCCACTTTTTTTCCCATTTACTGTCGTTTCGGATCGTTAAGATAGGGTCGGTCGCTCGATTTTTTTTAAAAAGCCGAAAAAAAATCCACGACAGGTCTTAAATACTGCTTATGCAGGTGAAAGAAAAGCCTATATATATGTACTGGTTTTTAAAGTTTTAATTGGTGTATCAAGTTAAAAGCGCTGATTTCAGTTAAAAAGTCATCAACTGGAAATGCGACGGTTTTAAGGCTCAATGAAAACCGGTTCATCAGCTGATGGTACACGGCTTTTCTCTCATATATTTGCTGTTATTCTTTTTTATTGTGTGTGCAAAACTTCAAAATTTGGGGTCGGTCGGACGACGGTAAACAGAAAAAAAAGTGGGGATGGCCTAACATCATTTGCAAGAGTAGTACCGTCAGCTCGTCGAGATCTACAGGACTGTCTAATTTGTTTTGGTCTATCTGCAGTCGTTTTTAAGTACGAATTATTTGATTATTTAATGATCTTATGATTATTATATTTTTGAAGGAACTATTATTATTGTTATTGTTGCTGTTGTATTACTGTTACTGCTGTTATTAACCGTTGCTATATTACTGTGGGAGGTGCGGTGGCCTAGCAGTTCTGTTAGTGTGTCAGACTTGAGATCCAAAGGTCGAAGGTTCGAACCTGGCTACGTCACTGTGTACGCCCTTGGGCAAAACATTTACTCTCAGAGTGCTTCTCTCCACCCAGGTATATAAATGGGTACCTGGTAAATTGTTGAGCGAAAACCTGACAAAACGCTGGGGGGTAACTGTGATATACTAGCACCCCATCCAGGGGGGAGTAGTAATAATCTTAGTCGCTTCATGCTATAGAAACTAGAGTTACGTGCCAGCGGTGATAAGCCACATTGGCTTCTTCAGTTCTTGATTGGAGCAGACTTCACTTACTTTACTTATATAATTTACTGTTTAACACTGTTTTGTTGTTGTTGTTATTGTTGTTATTATTGTAGTATTATTGTTAGTGCTGTTATTTTTTATTGTTGTTGGATTTGAACATAGGTTATCCCCCTATTTGACCTTAAATATTATTATCCAGCTAGGTGAGTTAACTTCTTCTCTTCACCACACGAAATCGTATCATAACCAGGGCCACCTAACAGTGTCAGCCACGAGTCAAGTTTCATTTTCTCAAGTAAATGTTGACAACAATTTATAAGAAAACAAAGCCTGTTATGAAGAAGGGGGCTGGCGAGATCCAGTAATTGAGGCCAGCTTGCATATTGCCGATAGCGGCCTCTTTCCTGTGTGTAAAAAGACCCCTGTTTTGTTAATGTGCTAGATCTGAACTGTAATCACAATTTGCGTCACAATTGTAACAGTGAGATAACTTCAACCTGCATTCCTGTACATGTAAGGCAAGTTTTGTCAGCCGGTCTCCCTCCCCCACAGATATTCCTAGGAGGGCTACATGTAGGTCTAGGAAGTACTGTAACAATTTGAATTACTGTATTCCTGTTAATAGGCACTCTCTCTTAACTAAGTGCACCTGGTCGAGTGTTTTAATTCTTAAATAGATAATCACCCCTAGCTATATCCTCCTATGTTGCTCCAGATAGTTACATGTGTCTTAAGTATAGATTTAAGAAAGCACATACCAGTACATTAAAATATTTTATTCTTAGGAATTTACTTTCCACAAAGCAGTTGACATGCCCAAATATGCTGTTACCATGGTAACATCGTGATTGGTTATTGTATTATTGGTTAGCGATAACGGTGACATTAGACATAAGTCTATCTTTCGGTGATGTTTTACTACTCTTTTCTTAACATGATTAAGAAAAAATTAAATCAAAGTAAACAGAATCATTCTCCGTTTCTCAACCTAATATGTTCTACATTCAGCCAATAAATTATATGTCCAACTGTTGCAGATAAGACTTTGCAAGGGATTTCATGTTGATCAGGATAAACCTAAAAAGAATAACATCTCTGAGGATTTTAGGGGTGCCAAGCAAATCACTGGAGGTGTGCCCAGCACAATTTTTTTATTCTGCTTTTACCCCGAAGGGAAAGCGACACTACTACTGCTTTCCCCAAGTACAGCAGGCTCTTTGTAGGAGAGGTGACAAACCACAACACCAGTATTAGCCTACTCTTACTGACAAGTGCGTGGGTTCTTTTAAGGGAGTATGATACAGGGATGTAGCAAGGGGAAAATCATTGGGGGGGAGCCACTGTGGCAGCCTCAAGTATAGTAAGTAATACAAGCGCCGAAAGCGTGAGTTCCTAGGGGGATCCTAATATCGAAATATAGGGTCTTCTAAGATTTGTTTCCAGCAAGTTTTATAAACGGTTTTGAATTGACAGCAAATCGATCTTGTGGCTGGCCAAACAAGCCTGTCAAAATTATTAGGGGCCCGCCCCTGGCCCCTCCCCCTGCTACGGCCCTGTGATAGTCTAGAAATAAATGTATTTGAAATTAACCTTTTTGGAAAGCAAATGTCATCATAAAACATATTACCATTATTGATGACCAGAGAGCCACTAATCTGTGTCACTGTTACCATGGCAGCATCTCAAGGTGTACTTTAGTACTAATAATGCATGTCTGTTTAGTGAAAGTTGGCAGAAAACAGCCCAGAAAATATCAGCATGTTCTCAACTGACAGTGTAATAAATCTAAAACTGTGCCTCCATTTTGCAGACAAATAATTTTTAAAATATGAAATTTGCTAAAAGTAGGCTTTCTTGACCCAACATGCAAACATTTTTGCTCGGCAAAGAAAAACAATACAACATATTTACTTTCCAGGTTATCAAGGTTCGTTGCACTGGTAAAGACACAAACAATTTCTTAATTATACTGCAAATAGCTGTCCATTTACAAACGAGAGAAAATTAATTAGTGCTATACATAAACATAATTTCAGGTAAAATTATTTGACTGTTCAAAAGTACATGGAGCTCTGTGTCAAGTTACTGCACCAAGCAACTGTGACAACTAAAATAGTAATAAATATCAAAAGTTATCTAATCTACTGCTCTACACTTCTCTGATTATCATATTTGACTAAAAACATCACCAACAGAAAATCAAAATACACATGTACCTAACAAAGGTGTTCTTCAAAATATTAATGTTTCCCGGCCTCCTATTGCTAGCTCAATGTGCAACACTTCAGATGAGGCCACATTGAAGACTCCAGTGGCATTTTTTCAGATCTGACCCACTGCATGCCAGGAGAAACCACTGAAAACCCAAAAAGGGATCCCCCTACAGTAACAGTCTAAAGTTCTAAATTATTATATAATATAAGTCTCCAGCCAGGTCTACAGTCTCCACTGAACTTCATTTGGTTTTTAAAATTGCATCCAAACTTCCAAAATTGAAGAATGTAGCCCGGATGCAACAACCAGATTGTTTGTAACTGACCATGCACACTGATTCTATCTTTGAGACAGTTTTCACAGTTTCTTGTCAAATTCACAGTAGAAACCCTCAGGGGAGTCCCTTCAATCAAAACTGTTTGTTTTGGGCCTATAAACTTTGCACAACTTGTCATCCTCGAGGCTCGATGTCATCACACACCATGCTGGGCGGCGCTCTGTTCCTTTCCACAACTTCGGCAAAAGCTTACTAATTAGTCCTTTTGGCCTTCAAAGTTCTCCAATTCGTCTTTTGAATTTGTCGTCACACCTTCGTTGAAGTTGGGTGTTCGTTGAAGTAAATAAAGGGATCCGGTCTCGAATCAGAGACGATGACATTGTCGTTGACAATCACAAATTATGTTTACGAAAGGCAGTTCGTACTTTTGCTCTGTTAAGACAAGCCAAGCCGGGAATTTGCCTACAGGTTTCTTAGCGGCCTAGTTTACTTTCATGTCCTTCCGATTTTGGCCTAAAATGAGAATATTTTGGAGGAAAAATATCTAACATCTTTCTTCCAGCAAATATCTGCCATCTTGGATGTCCAGTCACGTGCTTCTGCCTTAAGTTCCAGGGCCCCTTCAAATGTCCCAGGCATCATCACAAAAGTTGTTCGTGCAAACTCTCATGCACGTTGTTCGTGTTCTACTGCTTACATGCTTTTGTGGTATTTCATATGAGCTTGAAAAACCAGAAGCCAGTTTTCTAACCAGAGATTCAAAGCCCAGTTCCGTGCATTCAGAACTCCTGGCCAAGAACCCCCC
>JAOCZQ020339906.1:0-11954 GCA_025434785.2 Epizoanthus fatuus | reverse complement strand
GCATCATTTCCATCACTCTCCAATGGCGTTGTACTTTCTACAACCCTTAGCGGTGGAAAGAAACCTACAAATATAATTACAGTAAAATTCGAAAGATACACTAATAATAATCTGAATTAACCCTTTTAGCCCCAAGCACCTTGACCCTGAATTAACATCTATGTCCATGCATGTTAATTAGACACACACAGTTGTATAGCATAGTATAAAACACTTTAATTTGAGACAAAACTATTAGATATTAATTACACTTTGCAATAAAGAGAAGACATGGAATAAAAATCAGCCATTTCTGTTTGTGAAGTATTTTCGATAACTGCCGAAATTCTTCAAACAAATTTCAGTAGTTTGAAAAATTCAAATTTGGCGCCATTATGACAACAACCACTGACATAAGACTTTCAAGAAGCATGCGCAATACCAAACATCTTCAAATGTCTTAAAGCAAAGGGGTAAAATATAAAACGGTATTCTAGTATAATTCTGGCGACTGTTTACAAAACATCTGTGAAAAGATGTTCAAGTTTTCAATGCTCTTGTTGGCAATGGCAATTGACAAAACAGTTAAAGTCATCCTTGCTGCACAGCTCACACAAATACACCCCGTGCCCACCGCATGCAAATCGTGATGCCTTTCCACATTTGTTTGGATGACCTACATGTATGGGCAATTTTGTCTTCCTCTTCTGGAAACTCTTGCACTCTTTTGGCAGCCTTTCTCCATCATCCACTTGCGAACATGGCCATGCAAGTCGACATCACCAGCAACTCAAGCAGCAGTTGCTAATGTTGTGGCGTGATTGCTGAATCCAGCGATCAATTCTTTGGCGAAGGCAAGTTGGAAATCGAAGTGACTGAGAGGTTGGGCAACAGTTTTCTTGTATAGGATGTAGGAATTAACAATGGACACATCAAGAAGGAAGGAAAACACACTACCACCACGTCTTTGCTCTTCAGGCACAACCAAGTAGTACATTTGTTGCTGGTCACTGAGGTCGACAGCCCTATGTATTTGTTGTAGAGTTTCAGGCTTGGCAGCTGATGGATGTCAACAAAGTGAATGTTTTCATCATCTCCTTTTTTCGTCCGTCCGTCCGTCCGCCTTCCCCACCCCTGTTCAATGTTGAAACATCTTTTTTTCTAATTCTCTGCAGCAGCTGCAATCATAAAACAACATCGAATGGGGGACGGGGAGAATCTCAGGAAGAAATAGCATATTTTACAGTCATTTTATTACATTTTAGGCATGTTTCTTGCTTTTTTGGCCGGGATTGTAGCTACGGTCAGCTACATTTCAGTTGATTTTTTTTACCTTTGACACTCTTGCCTGACCCTTGACTGGCCTTGACTTACCTTTCTGCGGTCTGTCTGATATGTGACGACTGTGTGACCCGTGACGGTATTCTTTCAGTTTTGCCTTCTTCTTGTGTGTCTTTCTCCTTTTTTCTTTCCATTGATGCTTTTTCTTTCTTGTTCTTTCCCATTGATGCTATTGATTCCCTCAAGAAATAAAGCCAATCCTCCGAGCTTGTTTGCTGGTCTTTCGTTGATACAGTGACCATAAGACTGCCTTTTCTCCACAATCGAATGTTGCTTTCAGCAATGCCAAACTCCCTGTTAGCTGCCCGGTTTCCATGCTGCTCAGCAAACTGGATGATTCTTAACTTCTCGGACACTGTGTAACTTTAACGCTTGGAAGCTTTAGAAATAATAATGACTATTGTGATTGCATGTAATTGCAAGTATTTCTTATAATTAAGATGATTTGTTTACCAGCTGTTTTGTTTAAGTAGTTGTTTAAATCTATTCACGGATTGAAATTACTAAATTGTAATTGGTAGTTTGTCTTGTAATCGTATTAAAAGAGCCACCTATACTTTTGCATTTGTTTGTGTTGTTATGCAAATTACCTTTTGCAAGACCAAGAGTTCCGTGTATAATGCGCACCCGGATTTTGAAGGCCAAATTTTGAGCAAAAAAGTGCGCATTATACACGGGTAAATACAGTACCCAGAGGATTTGGTGTGTATCAATGTTCTCACAATTTGGTACAAAGCATGAAACAGCTTTCACAACAAGTTCCTACTACTTTGTCAGCAGTGTTACAATCATTGTCAGAGTTCTCTGTTTGGGTATTCTTAAACAGAAAGCATAATTCGTCTCTGTTGCAGGTTGTGCTTTTGAACTACTATTTGTTCTTTTCAGTATTTGTCCCATTTACGTTGTTGTTGTTGCCTATGATAAAAGAAGCACTTGTTTTGATGTTTCAGGGACAGACATTGCTTCCAATGCAATCAATCCAAATCCTTCAGTTCGAGATGGCATAATTATCAGGTCGGCTTTACTGATCATCGTCTTGAGGTTCTGACGACCACAGTAACCATGAGCAACTGCTTCAGTTGGATGGCAGGCTGTAACGACGTGTCATTAACATTTTCCAACTTTGAGTAGGTTTTCCAGGCCTGCGTTCTTCTCGTCCATTGGCTACATGTAGTAATATGTTTAATTTATAGTCCTTTCTGAGTTCCATGATTCAACTCTTGGAGGGTAATTCCTGCTCCAAGTTCACAGCACATCAAATGGTAGCAAGTACTAATATAGTGGATCTTAGTATTGCTCTAGTTTGAGATAGTTTGGACAGATTTGTCACTGATTCCCATTCAGATATTGTATACAACTTATGTTTCTTTTTAAGAACATCTACATCACAACCAATATTTAGAAATGTATGTCTAATCTCAGAACATACAATTTTAAACTAACTATTTCACCATTTTTTGTTTTTAGGTTTTATCTTTATCCCTAAATTTGTTAGTGCATTGAGACTGTGTACGATGCATTTTAGAAACTATAGTAATAATTATTATCATATATTATTACTATTTATTAGTGTTATGGCACATAACACTTGGTGCCCCAAGGCAACTGTTTGATAGGGCTATTCAGATCTAAATTTAAGGATTGAAATGAGATAAAAGTTTCTGTTATTAAGAGTCTCCGTTAAAAATAGAGTTCCTAAATGACTTGACATGGCTTAATTACTGATATTTTATACCCTGTCATTACATCATTGTGAAGTGATTTGGAGGACACTACAGCCTACCCTCCAAAGTTCATTTCATTATCTTGGTATTGACAGGCCTAGGGCATTTTCTGCCTCCCCCTATCAGCAACCACCCACAACCTAGGCTCATTAGGATTAAGAGCATAAATATTGTAACGAACCAAAGCCATCGGACCACCAGGACTAGGAGTTGCCAAACTGCAGAACGCTTTATTCAGTCTAAACCACTGTTTATATACACTTTGTAAGGCTAAGAATAGACAGATTACAGACTAAGGAGTGGCTTGTCTTACGTCAGAGATAGCGATCTATGAAAAGGTGCGTTTCCGGTGGAGTCACACGTACAATTATCACGCTGATCGTGACGTCCACGAGCAATAACTGCAATATTAGCTAATATTCTACGATCGTTCTAGCCCCGATTCTGGAACACTCTGGCTCCGAATAAACTACTCGCAGGAGCACATATTCAACACAGTAACTCCGTTACATTACCCCCTCCTTAGAAAAATAGACACTTCCACGTGTCTGTCTATACTGAAACAAACTTGCAAACTGAAATAAACAAACACTACTGGTACAATGTCAATCAATAGGCCTTGTGCAATGAAACTAAACTTTGTAGCACGTACATGTGGATAAGGCTAAACTAAACTAAAGTGATTCCTGATCTAAGTTTTAACTCAACTGGGTCTGCTAGTGAAAGAAACTGAATGCTCCGGTCAGACTATAGACTATCAACAACAACTTTAAGTTTAACCACGCAAAATACTCGATTCATTCTCGGTCAGCGCTCCGTACGAGCGGCCATGAATCTATTTGCGTCTCGAGTCTAAGACTTGCTGTGCCATTCGCAGTCTAAGTTGCTTAGTTTCTAACTCTAGTATAACTGTATCTGTCAGTAGAAAACGAATCCACAATTACAAGACATTTGCTACTTAATACGTGTTTACTGAGTGACTATAGATCACTAAGAGGTCACGCAACAGATCTAGAACTTGTTGCACCAATATAAGTTCGCAACTGAATACTCAATAACAATCCTTCAGCTTTGTAAAATGTCCAGTTCAAATTTTAAATCATCGGCAAGTCCTTATAATTTTGAAATGCAACTTACGCTCCCTAAGCTGAACGAAATAAACAATAGAACACCGTTCCATCTGCTCAGCCTCAGATATAAACACGAAATACACCGTCTGATCGTTCACTTTAAGTGAAGACTTAATAATAATTTAATACAGCAAAGACCGGAACGTCATTCGCAATTCGGAGATCTGTGGTTTTCAGTGTTTTACAGTGTTCTCCTGCATGTTTAGTTCGCTGCCTTTCAAAGTGAGAATTCCAATTAGTAACTGCTCGCATTTCCTGACACTGGCCAAATTCAACTGCATCAAATACTGTATTTCAGTGCTCACTAGGCCATCCACCCATCAGCCACCAAGTCCAGGGCTTTACCATGCTGCTAGCGCCAATTTGCGTCTACCACGTACACAAGGCTTGTTCGGTGCTGACAATCCTGTGGATCTCCGGCTTTACCGTGTAGCCATAGATAACAGCATCTGACACAGTTCGATTTCCTATAAGTACCAGTGATGCGAACACAACATGTCCATTCTCTTTTCTGGGTCTCGGGTAAGATCAAAGTGCAACCACTGCTTTGATCTGGTCCTGCTTATGGTGAACTCCAAGTCCTGATGGCTGATATCCACAATCCAGTCGTCGTCTCTTCAGATATCGGCCATGACGACGAATCCAGTAGTCCGGTACAAAACTGCCACGAGTTAGTTTCCAGAGTTAGTTTCCAACCAACAGGTACGAGCACAACCTAGTCTCCCTGACTAGTAAACATCTACATGTACAACTTCTCTGGAGTACATTCACAACCCCTCATATGCTCCCTGTTGCGATCCACCGTGCTAGTCTCAATACCCCAGGATAAGCTAGGGAGATAACTCTTGGCAATTCATCTAGTCACTGAAATTCATCCCACCGCTTGCCACCAATGTAACGAACCGAGCCACCGGACCACCAGCACTAAGAGTTGCCAAACTGCAGAACGCTTTATTCAGTCTAAACCACTGTTTATATACACTTTGTAAGGCTAAGAATGGACAGATTACAGACTAGGGAGTGGCTTGTCTTACGTCAGAGATAGCGATCTATGAAAAGGTGCATTTCCGGTGGAGTCACAGCTACAATTATCACGCTGATCGTGACGTCCACGAGCAATAACTTGCAACATCAGCTAATATTCTACGATTGTTCTAGCCCCGATTCTGGAACACTCTGGCTCCGAATAAACTATTCGCAGGAGTACATATTCAACACAGTAACTCTGTTACAATATAGTCAAAACAGGGCTGTTTCGTTGAAATATTAATTAATGTTATTCAGGACAGTTAATCCGTTAATGAATTACGACCACTGATTGACAATGAACATGTGGTAATATTACAATAGAGATTTAGTTTCAGTATTCAGTTTGCAGTTTGCAGTTTTCAGAGAGCAGTTTTAAAGGACGCCTTACAACGTTCAGTTAACCAGTATCAGGATAATTAATTTCAGTTCAAATAACCAGTATCAAACCAGTAATTCACTTTGACCCGCCACAGAAGTAACTAAATCAATTTTGTCATGTTAGAGAAATCATTGTGATTGAATTTATATGCAATTTAAGAAACTAGAAATGAATTGTAATCTCCTTTTTCAGATCGAATATTATTGAATCATTAAATATCAAATTATACGATTTGTGGTGGTTTTCGTGGAGCAACACAGCGACCAGGTCCTGCGCGGAACATTACATTCGATTTCTGGGTCAGATCGACAGATGGAAGATCTCGTGTAAACTCCAAGCAGTGCTGGTCGACAGGGAAATCACGTGCATGTGGAATTATGGCTGATGCCGCAGACGAGTTAAAGCAAGCCAAGACTGACAGACGAACAGCCAAATCAGCCCTCACCAGAGCAGGAAATTCAGTGGTACATACAGTAGAAAGTAAAAGACCTCCAGATGAGGTAAGGCAAGCATTAGCTAAGCTCCAAGGAGCGTATGAGAATTTAGTGGTTAAACACGAGGATTACGCAAGGCTAATCGATGACGATGAACAATATACAAAGGAAGAACAATGGCTAACCGAGTGCCAAGAAAATTTTATGAGACAAGAAGTAGATGCAAAAATGTTTATTGATAGTGCACAGCAATCGGAATCCAAGGGTTTAGACGGGCATGGGACTTCGCTTAATGGTAAAGGGGAGATTGTGTGCTCTGGGATGTTAGATAGTGATGGAATTCCAAGTATGCACACAGGAACAGGCCAGGAAGGTCATCACAGTAATGGAATGATAGGCATGCAATCAACAAACAAAGAGATATCGGATCACGTAGCAATGATTAACATTGAACAGGCCACAAATGACAAACAAAAGGAGGCGGAAACTAGTGTGCAAGCAGTAATCCAGGCCGCCAACAAATCAATTGTTGATACTACAATTACAATACCATCCCATTCTAATTCTAGTTCTACACATCAAAGCAGTGCGTGCACTTTCAGGCATGAAAAACCAAAGTTACCTGTCTTTGTCGGAGATGTTCGTGATTATGCAATTTTCCGTTCAGATTTCAAGCATGCAATCGAGGCCAAGTACACAAAAAGAGATGCAATCACGCTGCTCCGCACGTGTTTAAAGGACAAGCCATTAGAGCTCATAAAAGGAATTGGAACCGATTATGATGCTGCCTGGGAGTATCTAGACTCCATTTATGGAGACCCGCGATTTGTCTCAGACACTGTGACACAAGACATCGCCAAGTTTAAAGCCCTGTATGACGGCGAAGACGCACGATTTTGTGATCTGGTGCATCTCGTCAAGCGTAGTTATAATACATTAAAGGAGGTTGGATTGCCGAGTGATATGGATAATAGCCATATGCTTTCAATCATTGAACAGAAGATGTGCGTCGACGATCGAAAAGTCTGGTCCAGAGATCTAGAGAGGGAAAAGAAACCCGCAACGCTGCACGCATTGATGAGTTGGATGACAATAGAGATGAAGTCGAGAATGCGTGCCACAGCCCCAATCCGAGTAGGTAGTACACCCCAGAAGCCGCGTACTATCAGCCACGTAAGAGCCAATGAAGAAAACCGTGACAAGCCAATTAGACACAAATGTTGGTTGTGCAACGTCTCAACACATTGGCCTGACCAGTGCCAGAAATTTGCAGAGCTCAGCATCGATGACAAAATCAGGAAGGCCAAGGCTAATCACGTGTGTTTCAGTTGTTTGAAAAGGGCCGGAAGAGAACACAGAATGGATAATTGCAGCCGGAGACGACAATGTACAAAAACAGAGAACGGAACGCAGTGTCCGCACAGCCATCACCCGCTACTCCACAAGAGTAATGCCATCAAGATTGGTGTCGCAATGGCAGCCAACAGCAACGAAGCTATTCTTCCAGTCCTCTCTGCGAATATCGGCAGTGCAGACGGCTTATTCAAGCGCGGAAACGTGCTCCTCGACTCAGGCGCACAGATAAGTCTGGTGAGACAAGAAACCGCCGAAAAAATCGGATTAAAGGGAAAAGATACATCGGTGACAATTACCAAGGTCGGTGGAGAGGAGGAAACAATAAAAACAAAGGAGTACAGAGTTCAGTTAACCTCCATAGATGACAACAAGAGATTCGTAGTTAAAGCAATCGGCATTCCCAGTATCAGCGACGAGATTACCACAATCAAGACCTCTCATATACCGGAGATTTTCGGTTTATCAAATGCGACATTTCGCCGAGGCAAAGGACATATCGACCTCTTGATTGGCATAGACCACGCCCATATGCATGCTGGAGAAACAAAACAAGTTGACCACCTTTTAGCACGCAAATCTCCACTGGGATGGGTGGTCTTTGGAGGAAAGTTGGACGAAGAAACATCTGCCGTTACACGCATATTGCACGTAAAGTACGCCACGCCAATTGACTTGACCGACTTCTGGGCTACCGAAGCCATGGGCGTAGAAGTGAAACCCTGCGTCTGCGATGCGGACAAGTTGACCAAAACTGAAAGAGAAGAAGCGAGAATGATAGAGGAGTCCTGTGTTAAAGTCGAAGATCAGTGGATGATTCCTTACCCATGGAAAAGAAACCCCAATCTGCTGCCAGACAACAAAGCTTTGGCAATGAAGCGCCTGGAATCAACAGAACGACGACTCAAGAAGAACCCGGAACAAGGCCAAGCCTACAGCAAACAGATGGAGGAAATGGAACAGATGAAATTCTCACGAATGCTGTCAAAAGAAGAACAAGACGTGTATCAAGGTCCTGTTCACTACATCCCGCATCACGCAGTCCTGAGGCCAGACAAGAAGAGCACGCCAGTCCGGATCGTGTTTAACTCTTCTTCTGTGTACCAAGGCCACACACTCAATGATTATTGGAGGAAGGGCCCTGATCTCCTAAACGGCATGTTTGGAGTTATTCTACGATTCCGAGAGAGAGAAGTTGCAGTTATGGGAGACATCTCCAAAATGTATCACAGGATATTAATCCCAGAGAGAGATCAGCATGTCCACCGGTTCTTGTGGAGAAATCTTGAAACCAACCGAGAGCCCGACGTGTATGTAAAGAGAGTACTCACGTTTGGGGACAAGCCTGCTCCCGCCATGGCACAGATTGCGCTCAGGAAAACCGCACAAGACAACAAGTCCGACTACCCAGAAGCAGCTAAAGTGCTCACAGATAACGTGTACATGGATGACATCTGTGATTCAGTGAACACTGTGCCACAAGCTCAGAAACTAACTGAAGACATAGACAAGGTCTTAAAGACTGGAGGATTTAATGTCAAGGGTTGGACCTCCAACAAGATGCTTACACAAAAGGATGACAACGACCAAAAGAACGGAATGAATATGTTTCAAGGAGAAGAAGAGAAAGTCCTGGGAATTGCGTGGAACTTCATCACTGACAGGTTCCACTTCAGAGTCAGATTAGACCTGCTGAAGCTTATAAACCAACCGAGCAACTTATCGCCGAAGATGACAAAGAGAATGATCTTAAGTCAGGTCGCCCGAATCTACGATCCCATTGGTTTTGCTGCTGCTTTCGTAGTTAGAGCGAAGATAGGAATCCAACAGCTGTGGCAACTGGGACTGGACTGGGACGACACGCTACCGCCCGCAGTTCAGGACAATTGGATCTTACTCTTCCAAGAAATGAAGGAGTTGGACAACGTGTCCTTCGAGAGGTGTCTACTCACAGCCGACGGAGTGGAACCACCAAGATTGTGCGTGTTTGCAGACGCCTCGGAAGGCGCATTCGGAGCGTGCGCCTACATACGTCAGGGAAAGGGTGACGACACTTATGCAGTGAAATTCATCGCGGCAAAGTCAAGAGTAGCACCCTTGAAACAACTCACCATACCACGCTTAGAGCTACAAGCAGCCGTCCTCGCAAGTCGCCTTGCCAAGTCCATTCAAGAAGAGACCAGGATACAGTTCGAAGTTGTTACGTTCTTCACAGACAGCATGATCGTCAAGGCCTGGATACAAAGTCCGTCTCGCAATTTTAAGCCATTTGTGTCTGCAAGAATTGGAGAAATACAGAGTAACTCAGATCCAAGTCAGTGGAGGCACATCCCGAGTGAAGATAACGTAGCTGACGACTTATCACGAGGAATTCATGTGAATGAGTTGAACGGAAGGTGGATGAACGGCCCAGAGTTCTTACTTCTTCCAGAAGATTTGTGGCCCACCCAAGTACTAACTCCACCTCCTGAGGAAGACATGGAGCGCCGCCAGGTCAAGATAATCGCAACTGCAGGCATAACTGTGAAAGCCGAAGACGCAATTGATCCGTCCACATTTTCCAGATGGAGGAAACTGATTAGAGTAACGGCACGAATACGCAGGCTAGCAGAGAAAATACGACTAAGAAGACACAAGCAGGGGGGAAGGGACGGACCTTTGACCCCAGAAGAGCTGCAGGGAGCGGAGACTTTCTGGATCAAACAAGGACAGAAATCCCTGCACGATCGCCTGGAGAAAGGCGAATTCAAGTCCCTCAGTCCGTTCAAAGATGACAAGGGAATAATTAGAGTTGGAGGCAGAGTCGACGAAGCCATAGTGTCTTACGATGAGAAACACCCTGCCCTTCTGCCCAACGAGCACAGCATATCCCTGCTGATAACAAGGCATATGCACAGCTATGGGCACCACGGAGTAGCGACCACAACGGCGAAAACAAGAAGGAAGTACTGGATTCTCAAAGCAAACAAACTCAGCAAGTCCGTTAAGTCCAAGTGTGTGTTTTGTCGAGAAATGGCACACAAGACAGAAACGCAGTTAATGGCAGATCTACCCCAACTTCGCCTAGCACCGCAGACTCCACCATTTTACTACACCTCTTGCGACTACTTTGGGCCCTACAGCGTCAAGATAGTGCGCAACAAGAGAGCCAAACACTACGGTGTCATATTCACGTGTTTGAACACCAGAGCGGTTCACCTGGAATTGGCGGTGGATTTGTCCACAATGGAATTCATGCAAGTCCTTCGCAGGTTCTTCGCATTACGAGGCTACCCAGCGGTGATGTTGAGCGATAACGGATCACAGATGGTTGGCGCAGCAAGAGAGCTCCGCGAAATGATAGAAGACCTAGATGATGATCAACTCCGTGAATTCTGTGGAGAGAAAAGTATTCAGTGGGTATTTACCACTCCAGCTGCTCCACACCAGAATGGATGCGCAGAGGCGCTTGTCAAGAGCTGCAAGAGGGCACTCAAGAAAGCTATCGGCGAACAAGTGCTGACACCGTTCGAGTTGTACACATGTCTTTTAGAAATCGCAAACCTGGTAAACCAGCGTCCCATTGGTCGTATTCCTAACGACCCAGATGACGGAGCCTATCTGTGCCCCAACGACATGTTGCTAGGACGTGCGACATCAAGCGTACCTCAAGGTCCATTCAACGACACAAAGAACCCACGACACCGAGTCGAGTTTGTGCAAAGGATAGTCGACTCATTCTGGAAGCGCTGGAGCAGAGATGTATTTCCCGCACTAGTACCGCGGAAGAAGTGGCATGTAGAAAAGCGCAACGTACAAGTCGACGACATCGTAACTATGTCCGACAGCAACGCTATCCGGGGCAAATGGTCCGTTGGCAGAATACTCAAGGTGTACCCGGGATCAGACGGACGAGTTCGCAACGTAACAGTGAAGACCGCAACAGGAGAGTATAACCGTCCAGTAACCAAGATTGCTGTTATCCATCCAGCTGAAGGATACAACTAAACCAGGACCAGCACGCCCAGATCAACACTTAGAAATAAGGACCACGCCCTTATTGGGGCGGAGAATGTTTCGTTGAAATATTAATTAATGTTATTCAGAACAGTTAATCCGTTAATGAATTACGAACACTGATTGACAATGAACACGTGGCAATATTACAATAGCGATTTAGTTTCAGTATTCAGTTTTGCAGTTTTCAGAGAGCAGTTACAACGTTCAGCTAACCAGTATCAGGATAATTACATTTCAGTTCAGCTAACCAGTATCAAACCAGTAATTCACTTTGACCCGCCACAGAAGTAAGTAAATCAATTTTGTCATGTTAGAGAAATCATTGTGACTGAATTTATATGCAAGTTAAGAAACTAGAACTGAATTGTAATCTCCTTTTCAGATCGAATATTATTGAATCATTATATATCAAATTATACGATTTGTGGTGGTTTTCGTGGAGCAACACAGCGACCAGGTCCTGCGCGGAACAGATATTTGTGGGGTTTGTCACGCTGGTCTGATGTCATTTCTAATACCCCACTAGTGATGAGCCCCAGCAACAGCTGCATAGGAGGCTACATGTACAATTGCTACCAACAACTAC
>JAOCZQ020330070.1:0-11973 GCA_025434785.2 Epizoanthus fatuus | reverse complement strand
AGTGAAATATAAATATTTCTGAGGAGGGTACGTACTTGTGGGGTGTGCGTTTTTTAAGGGAATGGAAGCTAAAAATATTATTAGGGGTAGCACGAGAGCTGACCTCGTCTATAGGGTGTGCGTGTGGATATTAAATGGAATGGCCCTGGCAACCCAGCTCAGCTACAAAGGACGGCATGGTTTTACATTGGTCTCTATTTTGGCAAACGTGGTCGTGAAAATCAACGGGAAATGAAGCCTGCAATGCTTTCCCTCAGAAAACTCCTCAAGGAGTCAACTCCTAAATCGTAGCATGCCTGGTTCGCTGCCTGCAACGAATAATTACCAGGGTGGCTTCGCCGATACCGAGGATGAGTCGAACGGAATTATACTGCCCCTGCCAGAATCTCCCAAATGCCCAGTTAAAACCATCAAGTCCTACTTGGAACACCTTAACCCAACTTTGGATGTGCTGTTTCAACGGCCAAGGGCCCAAAGCCAGAAGTTCAATGTTGCAGAAGACAGCGTATGGTACTGCAATGCTCCACTTGGCAAGGTCTCACTCGATAACAAGATGAAAGCCGAAATGAGCAAGCGAGCTGGCATTGTACCTCATCTCACTAACCATTGTCTAAGGGCGCTGTCTGACAGTAACTGCGAGTCACGACATATTAAGGTGATAACTGGCCACAAGTCGGATCAATCTATCGAGTCGTACAACGAGCGACCATCATTTGAGCGCCTTCCTCAGCGCTTTTCTTTCAAAGCCATCGAATGCTCAACTCGAAGAACCTGCTGGAAGCACTGCTGGTCCAGCCGGCAAAGAAAACATCGGGAGGATGGTTGAAGTCAATCAATTCCAACACACTGAAACTGTTTCCGAGGTCCAAAGAGCTCCAGCTCTGGCTCAGCACAACCAGTTTTTGACAAGCAATGTGGCACATGGCGGACTCGGCGGACAAGTGACCAGTTTCCCGGCCTACAATTTCTATGATTGTAATGTTCAGATACACAATCATTATGGCCAATCGAGTTTAACTCGCTGACATTGTCTCAGTCTGGTGTGCCACGGATCATAGTATTTCAGTGACAGTCATTTTAAAAATACATTTGCGAGAAGATTTAACAGTCTCTTTCGTTTATAAATTCGGTTGAACATTCAATGGTTGTGTGCAAATCCGCATGCGCACTGCGCTTTCACGTTAGAAGTCATGTGATTAAAACTGTTTCAAAGAATGAAAGTAGCCTCGTAATTCGGCTCGGCTTTTTAAAAATAAACAAAATTTGAAAGAAAAAAAGAAAAAGTCATCTTGGTATTTAATAAAACAATTATTCCACGAACGCGCGTTGGATATGAGGTGATAAATAGCCGAAGAGGCGCGCATTTATTCTTGAGCGCTCATAATGTTTCTTTAGTTCAAAAGGCAAAGGAGCCAAATAAGTTTTCACTGTACCTCATCCAATCGCGTTGGGGAACAGACGGTGAGGTAGTCGTAGGAAGTAAGGCGTAAACTTACTTTACGACCCGTGTTTCGAATGCCCACCACGGCAGTGGTGTGGCCAGATCGAATTTAGTATGAAATTTTGCCAAAGGCTCCGTTATTGACTTGGGAACTGACTAAGTTAGAGTGTAAATAATAATAGGGGGAATAAAATATTCTATATTAAACTTGTTACATCTTCGAAATATGTAGTTTTCTGAGAAATTACACTCAGGAAACTATTTCCTGCCTTTTAAACCCTGATGAGAAAGGTATGGAATTATTGCCATGGTTTACATCTGAACTGGTTTGCGACTCTTAATTTCATGGCGCCAAAATAAAGTTTTCCATAATTATTTAGATTAATAGTAAAATCAGTTCTCGAGCTGGTCAACAAGAAGGGTGCGTGGTCTGGTTTGTATAATATTTTCTTGTTATCGCAATTAATAATGAACACTGTTATCCATTTAAAAACAATAAAAGCATTTGTCGGAGAAACGCTCTATAATAATTTATTGGGTCAGATGAGTGAATCGTACTACGTATATATAACATAAGGTATCGTATCTGTTATACAGTACATGCAGGGGTTGCTAATTTTCACATTCATACATATCTATCGTATGGTATTGCAATTGTATCTGTTACACAACACTCAATACCTAAATTGTAAATAAACAACCTATAAACAACCTTCAAGAATAATTTATATGAAGATGAGGTTGTCATACACTGTATGATAACAAAATCAAAACATTTTGGACCCTGTGTTGACTGGAACAGGAACAAATTTGCATTAGCAAAGTGGTGACGTCATCAACCTCACTAAACGTTTTACTTCGGCACTACCATGTCATCTGATCCTCTATATATCCCACTACAATTTGTATTTTCATATTAGATGTAAGCGAAATCCCGAGTTGTTACATGTGTACATTTATAATACACTTATGATATATTATATATATGGCTTAAATTAAAGAATCGTGGTTCATGATGCGACAGGACACTTGGGACTTCTCCACAACTACAGTCAAGGATTTATTGTTGTATTTCGAATAATTAGTGTTTACAGTTTTACAAAACTATTTTAAGATAAAGCTGATTACCTCGGCCTTGATAATTCTCGCTAGCATGCTCAACCTCATCCAATAATTGTTAATTAGTCGATAGGCAGGACATCACATGAAATCAAATCAAAAGTAATTATTGCTGAAAACTCACTGAGTTATGTATATAGTGTGAGTTACAGTGGTTTCCCATCACTTGGTAATTTGTTAGTATTCAATATTTATGTAAAGATCTAAAGAGTTTTACATAGTCCATAAAAGCCCTATATTATAAACAAGAACGACGAAATAAAGTTATTTTACATCATACATAAACAAGCAGATCATTTTTTCATGGTATAGTCCGTGCATGAGACCAGCAATCCCTTGATCGAAACCGATTCCATTACTATCCCTTATATACAAAAACAAAATCCTATAATAACAAAAAGGCAATATGCAATAATTATCAAGGAGGGGATAGGAGTGGTCCGAAAACAAGTGGAGGCAATATTGGCCCGACCTGCATGAGGTGATCAAATAGAACAGTTACAAAGTACTGTTACGTAGCAATGCTATTCAATGCCATTTTGGAACCCATCCCCTGTTGTAACTACTACACAGGTGCTAATTGAGAAATGTGTCTATGTGATATCTATTTTAACAAACCGCATGACTTTCAGGCTAAGCAATTTACATCTACCATAAGAAGACTTCTTCTCAAAGTATTAAATGCGACAATATACCAGTGGTATGCATACCACGTACCAGGGTGATTACATGAACTTGGCGTATACAAGTAACGCTAGCTATCGGTTTGGCAATCCGTGTTTGGCACAAAGTACAATTACAAAACTGGTTGTCGACTCCGAGAGACCCACAGAAACTAGAATTCAGTATTGACGTTGCTCCCTTCCACTACCCAAACTGCCTGAACAGCAAATGTCGACGGTCATTAGAAATAGCACTGGTTTTGCAAAAAAATTGGTCTCGTCTCATCCTGTGTTATAATTACTGCACAGTCGATAACTTTCTATGCGATATACCCAGCAGAGACCAATGAGCCCCTTTTACACTACACACGAGTTTTGGTACGGCTCGGATAAAAAAGGTACGGGTGCCAAAAAAATGGTTCTGGTCGGGTAAATTTGCAGTGTAAATGATTTCCCATGCCAAAACTTATCCTTGCCGAACAAAATATTTTACCCGTGTATGGGTAAAACTGATACGGGTACCGAAAATATCAGCACGGCTAGGTTAAAATCTACAGTGTAAACGATTATCCGAGCCGAACCGACAGCGTTCTGAAGAGCCTCGTTCCTTTTGGTCAGCACCATCTATTTCGAGCATGTGCACGAGTTTACTTCAAGATGGCGGATGCTACACGGGGCAGGCTGTGAAACAGCGGGAGAATCGGATGGATCTCCTAAGAAAACTACTCGAGAAATTTGGATGAAAGATAGTAGTCATCCTGAAAGAGGAACTGACTATCTTTTACAGTTTGAATAATGCAAAAAGTCCAAATCAAAACATTTCACTGACAGAAAATTCGAATTTGACACCCGTACCAAAAGTAGATTTGAAACGTTTCGTTACCGCGGAAAAAAGGGAATGTAATATTAGGCTGTAAACGAAGCAGTCGAATTTTTTTCTGGGCACCCGTACCATTTTTATGCGAGCCATACCAACTCTCAAACTATTATTCAGTACTGGCTCACTCGATAACTAGAGTAGATGGCGATACCGTCGGCAGACGTGAGCATGCAGCAATTAGATCAGTTTCCCTTAACTCCATCAGATCTTTAAGAGGAGCGGTAAGGGAGACCCTGTTGCTGACTTCTTCGATGGCCTCGGTTTTCAGAATGCGCACGAGGCGGGCATTCATTTCGCACCTTTGTTCTTTACTTGTGTGTTTCTCCAACACATCTCGTACATCAATACTTCCAACCTCGTAACCTTCTTCGTTTGCCTTCAGGACAAATATATCTGCCAGTTCGTCAATTGAATAGTCAGGGAAGAAGAACCTACGATATATTCGAGACCGTATCCCCGGGTTCACCTTGAGGAAGCTCTCCATCAGGTTTTCGTACCCGGCAAATATCATGACCGGGTCTCCACCCTCCATCACTGACATCAATTCTTCTATGGCCTCTCGTCCATAGTCTTTGCCAGCCTAAGGGATTAACCGGTAGGCTTCATCGATAAATAGAACCCCGCCAAGCGCCTCCTCGATCTTGGCTTTCGTTTTTTCGGTTGTGGACCCCAGAAACTGACCAACAAGGTCTGATCTCTGTACCTCAACCACAATATTTCTCCTGATCTTCTTCGTGTTGAACAGCAATTCTGTGAGTGTGATTGTAAAGAAAAGCCTATTCATAATTTATAATCTATCTAATACAACAAGTTTGTACTCTTATGAATAGATATATTTTAGCAGCCCAAGCTGGACAAGGATCGTTATGTGTAATGGAATGCGGAATTATATACCTGCAACACGCCTTGCAAACGTCGTCTTTCCCGTTCCAGGATTCCCAGCGAACACCAAATGTAACGGCGTATCTTCTTTAACTGTTTGCCCCAGACGGTGCCTTCTGTCATTTTGTAGCTGCATCCTGGCAAACCTCAAAAATTGCTGTTTTAAATTAGCGAGTCCAACGAAGTCTTTCATTGCTAATTCCAATTTGCGAAGAACAGCTTCGTGCTTCACTGGAAAATTAATGTAATGGAACATTGATAAGGCCAGAGGAAAGCTGATAAAAACAAGGACGGGGAAGCACACATTGGCTACATGTTACAATCGAGCAATTTGAAATGTGAAATAATAATAAACATCATGTGATTGGTATAAACGGAGAAACCATGTATTAATATGGTGGTATAGACAGCATGATCAAATTAGTTCAGGAGTCTATTAGAGTATTAGTTTTTAGCCAATTGTTATTTCTAGTAGTATGCCATACCAGTTTCTCCTATGATGTAACAGTCGTCATCGTTGCCAACGCTGCGAAATTAAATGTAGTTTGTTAATCAGTGAAATAAATTTTATAATGACGTAAGACTACATTCTTAAACAAAGAAACAATAATAATAATTAAAAGCCAGTCCTTTACATACCTTTCCAAAATTTCTTTACGCTTTTCAGTACTTGGGTGCGTTGGCTTCTGGATAAGCGTCCAGGAGTTCACATACAGGCATGTTACTGTTATCGTTAAGGTTACTGTAAGTATGGGTGTGGGTGTTCACTCACAAAACGATCATCCATACAATAATATATTCATCTGGAGAATTTCAGCCTTAAGCTTTTCAATAGTATATAGATTTGCGGGGAACCGTTCAGCATGACAACTAAAACTGAACAAGGTGTACGGCAAAAGACAAAAAATACTAAAAATATATAGGACAAGTCAGTAGTAAACAAAAATTACAAATTATCTTCAATAAAACGACAACTCATAATGGAAGCACTATTTTCTAACAGCTACGCTTTATAAACACTGACAAACTAGAAGATCATTTTAGTATTTTACAGCCATGATAGTTTAATATAAGAACAATAAGAAACCCCAACACATCACGAAATACAATATACAATCAGTAAATGAGTACAAATATACACATTGTAGTGTTCCTAATAACACAATCTCCGTCTACCAGGAAATAATTGTTTCAGAAATGTTACATGTATATTGCAACATATTAGGGGCGTTAGAATGCCTAGATAAAACACAGCAAATAAGAACAAAATAAGAACATTTTGAGCCTGACATTGTCAAGAAAATAAGAACACTGTGCATGCATGAACAATTTTTTTAATGATTCTTACAAGAAAAAGTGTAACAGACTATTGTTATTGCTATTGTTTAAATATCCAATAGCATCTTTCGTTCATAGAGTAAATTTTTAGTGAACGACTGTCAGCGGTAATGATTTTGGAACTGTGAAAACACATTAATTATTAATATATCATATATGATAAAGGATACCACATGAATCGTTTCGTTGTCCGCCAGATATACATCTGCGAACATCGTCTGTCAAGAGGAACGATTTGACGCTTAATCCATCAAACACAATCCTAAGAAAGAGTTTTAGAATAGATACAAAGTGTCAATGCAAATGAACGACTAGCCAATAGAAACATTTGGGCTCAGACGTAAAACAAAACAATGTGCATGGTCACGGTCCGTTCAACATAAAACAAAGCAGCTTTGTACACTCCTTTTGAAGTTTACCAAGCTTCATAACCAGTTATTCTATCAACTATGATAATTAGGAAATTAGGTTTTGTGCTGGTTATGGGTGGAGTTCGTTTCTGGTTGGGGTTAGGGGACTGGGAAGAAAGACTGAAAACATATCAAGATAAGAACAATGTGTTTGTATGTCAAGAATGTCTATATGCTGTTACATACCATTTGCTATTATCCTCACTGGTTTCCTTTACGCACGAATACACGTGCGACCTCTGTTCCGACTGGATTATAAGAGCAAACAGCTTATAACTTCCTGACTCTTCCGTCGACATGTGTATGGTCTCGTTTTCTGGCTTCATAAGGTCCGTAAGTGGAATGTTTTCTGAAATTTCCACTTCGGTGTTAACCTTTAAATAAAAGAGAAGATAAGGTATAATAAGAACACAAATTGAACTAGGAACTGGTGGTTTTGTGAAGAGACGAAATATTGATATATACGAAATTTGCAACAATATTATTTCTCCACATTTTATATTTTAATATTTTAGCAGAGGTTAATATGCTCAAACATGTTAACCTCATTAGTGCAAGCCTTTAAGTATAAGTAGATATCCGCTAAACACGTTGAGTGCACGGAACATCCATTGACACGATTGCATATAAAGTTTGGAATATAAAAGTTTCAACAAAATCATAAAGTCACAACTGACTTTTAGAAAGTAAATGTTCAATGCAAAAGTGAGACAACAAATTCCATACATAACGATTCTGCTACCCCAGTCGTTATGTATGGAACAGTGGATGTTTCTGTCCAGTACAATCCAGACAGTAACTAATCGGTAATTACGGGCTAAATATCATTAAGATAGGCGAGGCACCCTTGGCCTTGACTCTTGTTAATTTCAGTGCAAGATGGTACATGCACGATTAGTTTGGGTTTTTCTTTAACGACAAGTTGAGCGAAACAAAACAGAAACTTTGATTTTATGTAGTTGAAGTTCAAACTTCTTCTGAAAGTTTTGGCCTATTAAAGTACGAAAGTTTCGCAAAGAGGAACACATGAACTAACCAACTGTTAAGCAACTTTTAGTACTGAAAATCTTGAAATCATAAGCAGCTTAATTTGAGTACTGGAGCCTCACCTTTATAGTTGCTTATAAAAAGAAATGAGTGTACAGAATTGGTTTGTTCCTCACCTTTTTCCCGTCAGCGCTCATTCTCTGTAGAGCCACAATTAACACATCTGGGCATTCAGCCCAGCTCTTGTATTTCTTTGCATAAGGTGTGTCTCCTTCCGCTAAATCAAAAGCAAAGCAAAGCAAATTCAGTAAAGACATCTTATCGAAATTAAGTAAGGTATAGTTGTAGCATACTTTATTGCTAGAGGCCTAACCATACTCATCAATTCATCCGTCCGTCTGTCTGTCTGTCCGTCCGTCCGTCCGTCTGTCTGTCTGTCTGTCTGTCTGTCTGTCTGTCTAGGGTACTTCATCACTTTAGGTTCCTATCTATAATAATCCTACTCCTTCCTATTATCCGTTTTGTTCTTCCATATATGCTTTAGCTAGAAAACGTAGCAAAAATATGTATGTCTTTTAGTTTTTATGGCTCTTATGAGTACGAGTATACTAAAATTATGATGGCAAAATATTGCTCTCTTGCAAGGGACATTTACTCCTGCGTCGTTATACGAATGCGTAACCTGACAGAACTTGAAGAGAGTTTCTAACACTCCACAGATTGTGGACCGTGACTATGACCGTGACTGTGACTCGGTGACTGTGACTGCGACTGACTGACTGACTGACTGCGAGTGACTGTCACTGGGACTGGGACTGTAATTGGAAATGTGACTGTCATAAGACTTCTACTACTGTATTATACCACTTACAGTATCTTTTACCTTGTTGGAAGGGAGGATACCTTTCCTTCCATTCCTCATTCCATTGGGAATAAGGAACAGGATCTGATTCTAATAACTGCTCATTTATTAGGTCGCGTAAATTGAGGTCCTCTTTGATCCTTTTCCTGACGCCAACATTAATAAGTCCATGCGCTATTGTTTGACGCAGTCAAGAAAAAAACATCGATTGCCATTTACATACATAACGACACAAAGAGTTTGAATATTCGGGGTTTAATATCACATACACAAGACAACAATAGTCAATAGACCTGCGTGCAGTCCCAATTTTTCATCTGAAGATCGTCGAGCAGTACAGAGAACAATAGTTCGCTGATTAGGAGGCGAGGAAATGCACTTTTTTTCTCGCCGTATAAGTAGATCTCGTGTACGTATTCTTTTCTGTAGTTCTCGACGAACTCAAGAGGAAAAATAGGGACTACGTATATTAAAACAACAATCTCAAACTGGACAATTATAACATATTCCGATGTAGCTAAACAGATCACGTGTATACGTATACTAGAAATAACTAAAAGATACAGAGAGATTCTACAACTTCTTCTTCAAAGATTATCTCCTGAGATGTGGAGCTGTTTAATGACGTTCTCATTCTCTGCACCCCGCAGAATGTTTTCGTCAACGTTGCGTTTTCCTTGAAATAACAATAACAATAATCAATAACAACGATACCAGTACCAGTACCAATACCAATACCAATACCAATACCAATACCAATACCAATACCATTATCAATACCAATACCGGTACCGGTAACGCTTACAAGCCCCGGTAACGGTAACGGTAACGGTAAAAGTAACGGTAACGGTACCGGTAGCAGTAGCAGTAGCAATAGCAATAGCAATGGCAATAGCAATAGCAACAGCAACAGCAACAGCAACAGCAACAGCAACAGCAACAGCAATAGCAATAGCATTAGCAATAGCAATAAAAGTAACAACGAGGGTGCTACAGTGTTACGAACAGCAATAAAGTGGACCGGTATATTATCAAAATAACCTAGTTAGCTGATCTAGGTACCTCTAGTATGTGATCGAGCAATTTGTCGAAAACTTCATTGGGATCCAGTTGTTCTTTGGCTTCAAATCCCAGAGAACCCAAGAGATCATTCAGGACATCTCTAACTCTAAAATCCTTGATTCCCCGCACGTCATAACACTGCGAACAAATGATAACAAAGATAAACTTTGCTGTTGGAACGTAACTTATACTTGAACAAGATATATCCTCCTTTTGAAGCTGTAAAGAGAAGTCCCTATTGAATTCAAGACTTGATATATAACACGTTAGCTGAACATTATTTATTATGGCTGCCTGTGTTATGCGTGGGGGTGGGTAGAAGGATGGGGGAGGTTTAATGTGGGATGGTGTTATTTGAATAACGTTTAGTAGATCTGTCTGGATTTATGACTGGAAAGGTTGCTCCAGATTGCATGCTCTACGACATTTTCCCTAAAATGGCCTAACTTTAACCAGGGATAACTCCGGTTCTACTTAACCAAATTTGAAAAGTCGAGTCAAGATCTACAAAAGGGGAGAAGTGTGGAGCTGTGCGAGCATTATTTCGTGTCGAAAATCGGACTTGAATGTGTCCACTTTGAAGTCTGATTCGCCAATTTGCGACACGTTATACAGGTTGCTTTCAGTGAAATTCGCATCGTTTCCTTATACATTTAGAACTTGGAATGCAACCTCCGCTCCATGTCAACCAACAAACATGTATTAGAATCCTTGAATCTGGGTTTTAGAAATTAGATTTGCTGGTTTTTCAAAATTTCCTAAGGCTGCCAAATGGAAGGATACATTTATTTTGTGGCACCAAACAATTTAACACATGACCAGCATCAATGCCAGTAGTATCATATACCTTTTGTATCTTTTCTCCAACTTCACCTGCCGCACTCCCAATGCATTCCATAAATGGAGAAATCCATTGCAGCACAGCAAGTGTAGAAATAAGACTACACTTGCTGCCATCCGGGTTCATAGTTCCTGTTAAAAGAGACAAATCAGGATTAAACCTTAGAATATTGCAAAAATTTAGCTATCTTTTTTTCCGGATTGTAGCTGATGTAGGAGTGCTAAAACTTGAAATCCTGCAAAGAATAGATTCTATGCAAATTCGAGAGACTCGAACATTAAGCATGATGACTCATTGAGGCGGACCGGGGAAACAAGAATATTGACAATTACACAAAATTTGCATTTATCTTAAACTTCCGGTTACAAGCACCGGGTTTATACAACATGACATCGTAAGAGGTTTTGAATGGGCTTGTAAGCGGGGCTTATAACCGGTGGGGGGGGGGGGCTTATAAGAGAAACCAAAAACGTTTCTAAATTAGCTACAGCACTTTTGATCGAAATACTATATTCGTTTACTGCTTTCTAAAAGCAGGTAACGTTTTTAAAAAGCTTGATTATAAATCTAATTAATTGCATTATATTATATATACAAACAGTAATACTACAGTAAAACACTGAACAGTTATTGGGGAGTTGATAACAAAATTTCATCAACAATATCCTAACGATCACAAGATCATTAAATAAATGAATAAATGAATGAATGAATGAATGAATGAATGAATGATTAAATAATTCGTCCTCAAAAAAGGTTGCAGATAGAGCAATACAAATGACATATTCTTGTAGATCTCAGAAACAAACATCATTTAGAGGGGGTATCCATCTGGTAAATTCCGTCATCACGACGAAAATTACGTGACAAAGTTTGAGTCTAGCTTTTCGGAAAGAAGACCTGACAAGCACAAAATCTCATTGCCAGAAATCGCAACCTCACTGTAATGCCTACATACGTGCTAAACATCGTTGCCAGGTTGTCGAATGTCGAGGCAAGCAGAGTCCTAAAAGAACCGGTTTCGTATGATACTTTCAGTTTACAATCGCTTGAGGAGCAGAGCGTTCTCTTTGGTTTCTAACGTTCAAGTTTAAGATACGTTGGCCAAAAATTGATATATAGATTTCACACTTTAATGGTATTTGACAAGATAGTAATATTAAAATAGTAAACAAGTGTTCTGTGGATGTTCTTATCATTTATTAGTTCGAGAAACAAGATAAACCGGAGGGGGCTTATAGCAGGGAGGGCTTAGATTCGGATGTTTTTTCTTGCTAATGCCTTGTTGAGCCCTCTATCTGGAGTTTACCATTGTCACTAGCGTATATGCATAGCTCACTAGTTTCCTAGTTTGAGCACTCTGACATGGTACGATGATCCCACATGCGTGAGAGCGTCGGAGGCGGGTATATAGCCTAACCTCAACTCCAGCATCAGCACTGCACTGATGAGGCCCAGAAGGCCAAAACAGTACTGTCTGCAGTTAGTT
>JAOCZQ020320055.1:0-11989 GCA_025434785.2 Epizoanthus fatuus | reverse complement strand
AGTTGTATGTATATAGCCGAGGGAACGCTCTTGCTTGTGGTAGATTGGTCAAACTTAAAGAAGTCGATTGAGAAATTTTGACCAAATCAACTACCTTGTTTAATTAGCCTCTTGGTATTTATAATTAACAGCCTTGAAGTCCTATTCAGACAGGTTCCAGTGCCCAAGCATGCATGGTGCCTAGGATGGGGTACCTGCCACTGCAGGTAGTGCCAGTGTCAGGGCACAGTGGCAAAAGGTTATTCTCAGACAGGCCTATAATTGTCACATGAACTAATTGTTTATAATAATAATAATTATTATTAATTTTATTTATAGTACCTGTTTTTTAATTAGGAAGACAATTTCTGAAGTTATTTCCAAGTTTTGTTGGCCTGTTCAATATTTTTTAAATATTCGCAGATTTGAAGTTTCTTAAAAGTTTGACCATAAAAGGGTAATTTTCTTCTTTGGAAAAGGCTTATTACTTTATCTCACAGAAATTCTAAGTTTTATGTACCCCTATTACATGTAGAAGTTCTCTGAAGAATATGTAGCATGCAGTTTTAAAAAAAAAAAAATCAAAAAATCTGAAAAAAGTGATGTCATTGTTTGGCCGTAGTAACCATGACAACTAATTATCAAGCACGTGACGTTTACACCAAGTTTAGCGGGTTGCATGGAGCACCCTTGAAAAGTTTTGATATATAAATCATGCATGCATGGGGGTAGTACATTATGCGTTTTATTATGAAAAAAAGAAAATATATACAGTGCAGCCAAAGATGGAATTAATAACCATCAGCATGTACTTAATCGAACATCAAAATGGTTAAATGTACTTTAATATTTAATATAATCGTACCGCAAAAATGTTTGTAGTCATACAAACCTCCGTAATCTAATTGAAATGTCCTTTTAAAATTAGAACGAAAGAAGACAACATTTTTACTTAATTATATAATATACGGACAACGAAATTGAAATCGAATGACAAACTAAAATACATGCAGTAATCACACGAAAACTGGCTCTTGCCTCAACGGACGAGTTGCTGATTTATACCTATATAGCGTCGATTCATCGATTGTTTAAATAGCGTTATTGAATTACACTGCATTTTTGAAAAATTTACACCTGAAACTGCAAACAGAATTATGGAAACCAGCTGCAATGAACGACAAAAGAGCAAAGAAACTCTAACCTTGATTTAATATGACTGTATCTCCGATCCGGCTCCATCCAGTGTCTCATCTGAAAAGGTGCACGATTTCCGGATTTACCGGTTTTTGACAGCTTGCACAAGAACACATGGTTTTGAGAACGCACTGTGATTGGATCACATAGGCTGCTAGATCACGTGAATATTTCATTTCGCGCCATTCGTGAATGAACGTGTCATATTCTTTGTCCGCCATACCATGATGGTTGAGTTACGAGTTTGTTTCATTGCAGATTCAGGTTTTTCAGTTTAGTACCAATGAGATTGACTAACATATATAGGTCAACGACAACAAGAACGGAAAAAGATCGTGACCTCAAATTATCCGGAAAGCATTGAAAGCGAAGGCAGGGACAAATTCGTCGAGTGAAAGACGAAAAGAACTGCCATATACATGATATGAAGAACGTTCCAGTGAATGGACTGGCGATACGTGTACCTACAGTCACAATAGAGATGAATTTTAAAAATAGTTCAACCGACTCTCTCTAGCATTGGCGAAACATTTGGACATTCAAATCCTTGAAGTGGAGCTTCCAATGTCGCTTAACTGAGGTACTATTTATTTGTTCAGTGAAACCAGAATGTAGTTCATCACAAAATGAAGGCAGTCAGTGTGCAAACTGAGTTTGGACGATATTTACTGGACAGAACTTCACAAATAAAAGTGAATCTTTATACATATATTATTACAAATGTCAATGAACAGTTTACGGCTGCAAAATAACGTGAATGAGACCATGTATATGGTCATGAGCGCAGCGACAAGTGACAGACAACAGTGAATAAAAGATCAAACTATTTGACTGAATCCATGTCTTGCTATCATTTTGGCAGAACTTTGATACCTGGCGAAAACTGTTGATAACATGAATAACAGAAGTTGGAGATACGCCGATCAAGAACAGAAGTGACATTTGAAAAAGAAACTAGCAAATTTTAAATTCAAAGGACATCGTACTGGTAGTGACAAATGAGAACATGTTTGAAATGCATGCGAAGAAGGGACCCGAATAAAATACAGTTGTTCTATTCATATCATGAAATGAATATTTCTGACTGTGACCCCGTGACTGATGGCCTGGAGCCATGTTTTCTACAGAAATTGTAAGTAAACTTTAGTATTATGTATTCGATTTACTTATACTTGTTATAGTTTATACGTTGTAGCTTGCTCTGGTTGTAATAATGATTATATTATTGACATATTTTAGTGGGAATTTAAAGCTATTATTACAAGATTTCACTTCAGTTGTGTCTATTAATTTCATTTTCATTACTTTATGATAATAATGTTTAAAACTTGACATTTTTCAAAAGTCAGAACTCGATCCACCCTATTGTGGTACTTTAACATGGCAGTCAAGTGAAAGAGCATGGCAGTTATTTGGAGTAGATAGTGTATTTTAACACTGACTGGAAATAACACCATGAGCTTCAACGTTAACATTTGTGACAAATAATTTATCTATGAACAAAATGATACAATAAAATTCTAGTTCTAACAAATTACACCTCACTGTTTGGTTTTTTATTTAATTTGTCTTTGAATCCAGTTCTTGTCGGTGTAGTTTTTGTAGGTGTAGTCAAGATTCTGAACTTTAGAAATCAAATGAGTTTTAGCTAAAGCAGCTATAAATAAATCATTTAATCCAACTCTATTGACTCTGTAAGTTTTAACTTTGTAATTTTAATGTATTTTCTATATTTAACTCAAGCCTTGAGTCAAGCCTTCTAATGAGCATTATTTTCTTTGACAATATTTGGGTCTAATTTGAGCAGTTATAACAGAAATATTTCTTAAAACGTTGAACGTTTCCAAAGTTATATTGTTACTATTTGCAACAATTTTACCCCTAAACTTTTAATATTGCAAAATTAAATGACCTTGTACTACGCTGCAGGTAGAAGACAGTTTTGATGGGCTGTGGGCTTGGACTACAATAGAAAGGGCAAACCAAGGATGAACTCGTACTATCAGTTGGCAAAACGCTTGTTGCAAAATAATTTGTTTCTGTCAAGTCAATGGATGCACCAACAAGAGATGCCATAAAAATCTTAAAGAAATTTTGAGACAGCTATACTAGCCTCTTCAAATTCCATCAGCTTCATTTTTAGTAGGTTTTTTGCGTGATTTGTATATTTAATAGGCAGTGTTTGATTTTAAGGATTTTACGGCAGTTGTCCACAGCACCTTTGTGAAATATACTTTGCTTAAAGAAAGTAAATTTATGAGATGTTCAGTAACATCTATAATGGTGTTTTTAATGTTCATAACACCAACTATTTACACTCAGATACTATTTCTCACACTTTATTTCAATCCTTAACTTATGTTAAACATTATAGTATAATTTAAGTAACTGTAAATTAATGCTTGTGCCATGGGTATATAGTGGGCTTGTTCAAGAAACATCAGTTTTAAGAATATCACTGTTTTTAAGTTATTCATACCGTTTTTAACATTTTAGCATTTTCAAATATTTTCAATCTTTTGTAAGCGCATTGAGTTTTTAAATGCGCAAATAAGAATATTTTTTTATTATTATTATTATTATTACTTTCAGTTTATTCGTACCCATTCCAAACTCCCTTAAATATTGCAAGGGAGTCTGGGAAATGACTGATAAATATTAATTTAGCAAGCTCGAGGAGTTAAAAAAACCGCAATGTGTAGAGAGCTTAACAGCTGTATGACGAAGCTGTAGAGTTAATAGCGAAACCTAAGCACCCGGAAACAATTTCTGTGAAATGGACTTAATCTCACAATCATAGTAAAAATAATTGAAGATCAGCGGTGATATCAAAGGTGCCGGTTGCCTTTTGCAGCTCTCAGTTGGCACGGAGTTTGTGCCGCGGCCGGGAGGTTGAAGACTGCAGACTGGTGAGTTTTCTTATGTTGTTGGTAGTACATAACCAGATGCTGATTGAAAGTTTCGTTAACACAGACGATTTATTTTTCAAATACAAGAAATGCTGTTTTTTTGTTATTCTCACAACATCTTTTCTCTCTAAAGTAATATCAAAGTTTAGGTTTATTTGAAAATGTTTTGAACAGGGAGTATCCCAGATCTCAGTGGTGTCTGAAAACGTTCTGAACATCACGAATAACTTGAATTTGTTTTCTAAAATAATCCTGTACTCGAGTTTAATTTAAAGTTATAGTTGATTAGCGCCCCTGATCGGATCAGTTTCTGTAAAAATATCTGAGCTTTTGAATAAACACAGATGAGACAAAAAATTAACACCAAGATAGAATACAAGTCTAAAAGTTTCTTTTGTAGATTAGGAACAACTCATCGACAATAGACAAAAAAACGTATAGAAAGACGATAATTAATTGGTCGGAAATGAATCGACAAAACTTCCAATAAAGGCTTCGATATCCATCACCTGAGAAAAAAGGACCAGACAAAGTGTGTCTGCAAGTCATTTTGCATCAAAATGAGTCCAAAGAAATAGAAACAATTGCACCACAAACCTCGCTTGGTTTGCAAAGTTCAAAAACGCATTACCAATATAGTTATTGAGACCTGTTTATATTTTGACAGAGAGCCAGAAAGAATAGTGCATTAGTTATTGCATCTGCTTTACAGCCGAGAAACAGAGTAGTCTGGATACACATAATCACATCAAAATTCAAATTTTGTTTTCCCAGTCTAGTTATAGGTTTTTTAGGCAAGATCAGATAACAAACAGAAAATTTGCCAGATTTTCGTCCTACAGACATTGTCAGTTGTCGGTGCTGTTCAATAAAAACGTAACGCTGGGTTGCATGATGGGTACAGTCATTTAAATTACTGTTCTCCTGTTTTCTTATTTTCAAGTTTTCAATTCTAGATGTTAGTCAGTTTAATATTTCACATGTACATCGCGGGAAAAAATATCACAAGAATTCGAAATTTTGTTTTATGGGTATACGTAACGATTATCATGCGTACATCTTGAGTCAAGAAAAAAACATAAAAATAAACTATTTAAAATATGTCTGAAAGCATATAAATCTTCCTGGATTGGCGTAAGTAAGTTTTAATTTCCCCACACACAGTAAGATGAATTAAATGAAAACATTTGAAATGTTGCCAAAAGGCCGCTTTAATTAATTTTTTTAAACTTTTCCGTCTGAGTAATCCCATCACCTGGTGAAAGTCATTTTTAAAAAGTGACATTTGTGACAGAATCATGCAAACAACGTCACTGTTGCCAAAGGCACTATAACTCTTTCCAAAGAATTATTCATGTGGTGGTGATTAGCTGGTAATAAAACTAAAATCCAAAAGGCAGGAAAATCGCTGATACCAAGTATGTTTCTTCAAATGTATATATAGCAGCCTGATTTACAAGACTTGCATATCAATCATAAACTAATTATGAAAATATGTAAACTATTATTTCGTATTATTGGTTACATAGTACAAATTACGTATTGTATTATTTTGTACTTTTAAAGTAATACTATTTTAAAATGTTATCCCATGCTACAAAAATATCATTTCCAAAGTCTTAGCTGTAATATTTACTTTCAGATTATGCGAGACAAAAATGTATGCAATTGAATGAAGTTTAGACTGCAAGAGAGCCGGTTATCTTAGATCACTTTATGTGTGACATATATTATTAAAAAGTCGGACAGAAGTCAGTCACTAACGATTTTATAATTTTTATGGGCCAAAATGTTGGCTAAGCCAGAAGGAATATCCGGATAACTTGCGCTTTCGAAAAGATTTTAATCTAAATATACAATGTGCGTTTACACGATCTGAAAAGGCCGCTAACAAGTTCAATTTTTGAAATTGTTCTTTTATTCACTACTATAATCTATATGATCAATGGCTGCACTGCTTTTGAGACTAATTCAAGTTGAGAAAAGGGAAATCCGACGTTTTTATCTCTCTGAGCCCTGCATGAGAATGTATTTTACTGAAAGGCGAGTTAGAACGGCTGCGAGTCGGTCTATAAACTGCGAAATAAACACACCGGGTGTTTCTCTTGCTTCTCGAGTGCTCTATAACTTTCGGCGTGTTTTATATCACAGTTTATAGACACAAGCAGCTGTTTTATATTGCTTTTATAAAATAGAAATAAGACAAAGACAAAATTAGTGTCTTTATCCTCTGATATAAACGCTCATTTCGCCCTGTTAGCCAATCAGAGCACGCGTTATATCTACCCTATTTTATAAATTATTTTACAGATTGTATGGTATGTAAGACCCAGCCATTTTCATGACCTGACCCAAATGTACCATGGTTTGAAAATTATAGGTCTGAAAACTCAACATGTACTAATACCACTTTCTGTTGTTCCCATGCAACCAAGTTGTTTGTATATATGAAATTTATTTAATAGATAATTTTAATTTGTTTGAACTGAAGACTGGAAAGTGTATCTCAAAACATGTAGTATATTTTAATCATGGTATGGTATATATATTCATGAGTGGTAATTAAATATAAACAATGTATCAATAAGTTGATAATAATAGTCAATAAAGTTAGACATGTTTTTCCACTTGGTCCAGTAACATTATATCAAAACTGTTTTGATGGTTTCTAGGCAAGAGTTACACACTGCTACTAGTGATTTAGGGGTCCTCGACCGAGGGGGTCACAAGCCTCCTCCCGGCCTCCCCTTTGTTGTGATTTCAAAATAATATATCATTGCATCTGGCAAAATATGTTTCAAAATGTTTTCAAATCACGGACAAAGAAATCCAAATTATAAGATATCATAGTTAATACGATAGACTAATACCACGTTCAGGACCAGGGCTGCATGGATCATAGAAAATATTGAAATCAACATGTAGCATGTTATAAGAGGCACGCATTGCTGGTCAATGACTTTGATATTTTGAGATAATTATTAGATGGTACCATTTCCAGCAATTCTAGCACAAATATCAAGTTTATTTTACTCTGCAAAAAAATTAAAGCGCACGGGCAGCTGACAGAAAATTTAAGGAGTACAGGTGAAAACCCTAGTTGGATTAAGCCTGGTTTAACATGGCAAGAGTGACCAACTGAAAGTCACTCTTGTGACGTGGGCACCCTGATTAAATCTTGTTCGTTTATTATTAATGATATTATCGAAGTCTCAATATAGATATTAGACTCAACCTTCAGTCTCACTCAATATTGATGTCTCAATAATGTCTCTTTTTTCTTCCATTTTTGATATAGTATTTCTTGTATTCGTAATTTTTGTGTAATCTGCCATCTGGAGTATAAATAAAGCTTGTTGTTGTTATTGTTATTGTTGTTGTTGTTGTATTTGAAGTCGTAAAACTATGGGACACTACATATGGTAATGTTGACATTTGAACATTATGACAATTTGCAGATGCTGACCAATTAAAGATAACGTACCTTTTCTACAAAATACTAATAATCCTTAATTCTTGATAAACTTCCTGTTTGTCCTGAAGACATCCTCAAATCAGTAAACAATATTTCTAGGGGAAAAATGATCCTGGTCTCTTCAAAAAGTTAGGCAGTTACACATTTCTAACAATTCCATTGAAACATGTATGTTAACTATTAACTAAAATTTGAACGATAAAGTGACTTAACTTTCGTAAAATACAGCAACTCATTTCTGAGATCAGTGAGACTTAGCCTTGCTCCGTTAATTTTCAGATGGCACATGGTTTTCTCGATCTCTTCACATAACGCATCTCGCCTTTTGGAATGATTGCTTAGGTACGTCATGAGCAACGGATCATCTTCAGTATACGAACTTCTAAGATTCTGCCACGCCATCTTGCTTGGACTGCAATTCTTGTTGTCTTTTAAACCATACTGTTTGGCAAGGGAAGCTGCTGACAACATAGCATTGTTCTCCTGTGTTGACCCAGCACATTTCCAAACCATTTCTCTCTTTGGTGATAGGACTTTAAGCATATCTCCTTGTTCTTTCTGCTTAGTTTGATCTGGGATGGAACTACACTCTGTACTTGCGACTTGACGTAGCAGGGATGGTTCAAACTGAAACTGCTTACCCATAACTTCTTGACTGCTGTATTGCGCGTCTGGGCTGGGCGTTAGCGCTGTTGGAACACATCCTGGCAGTAGAGGAAGTTTGGGAGATGATTGAACCTTTCGACGAAATACACGGGAAATAATCAGCCCATCACTTTCCAAAGGCGAATCCGGTGAATCTCTTTGCTGCCTCAGGCTGTGGGTCTCGAACGTGAACACATGCACTGTCAGATCCCAAACAAGGAGAGAGAGGTCTAACGTAAGTAGGAGTGGAGGCTTGGTAGGTTGTAGGCGATACAGGCGAGTAACTGGTATCTTGAAGAAGCACACTTGGACTGACAACTAATTTGGGGGAGTGCACTTCTCCTGTATCGTAGAACACCATCGCACCTGTCCTTCTTGATGAGCCCACCGCACCTTCACCAGACAACTCTGCTCCAAAGAAAGAACTCCGTCCATCCCTAAAATTATAGAAACAATTTTGTTACGATAAACAATAGTTTGAGTCATGACTTCTAAATAATAGAATAACTCAGGTAATTTACAGCATAACAAAACAGATCCAACCCAACATTGTGGTTGGTTAATTTTGTCACTCCAGTTTTATCAAGTTTAAACTCAGATTTCTGTCTGGAGTATTATAGTAGCTTGCATTTAAAGAAAACAGACTAATAGCTCTGGAAAAGGGCAATCACTCGAATTATCTGCTGTTAAACTCTCTTTATAGTAAGAAATGTATCGTAAGAAACATGAACACGTCTTAGTTATTCATCTTCAGTATATGAAATGTCACATCGGAGGACGCAGAAATTGAAAATAGTGTTCACAGAATCTACTCAGATATGTTGGTTTTGACATAGAAACGATCAAAGACGAAATTTCTTACCTGGATAATATCGGGGTTTGTTCTTCGCCATGGACTTCGTTTTCTGGTGTAGAGGCAACAGTGTTGGTGGTGATGCCTGTATTCGGCAGTGATATTCTTGGTAATGATGGCGCATTTCGTCTTCTTCCTTTCAAAGTCCTTTTCATTCTGGTGTTTGGTAGTTTCGGATGGAAATATTGTTTATCGTGACCCACAACCGCGGAAAATGCGAGCACTGGTTATCGTACGTCTATTTAACTGCAATCATAAATGGGCGTTGCTCTAATCTGACGTACGTCATCTGTGCAACAAATTAGTTGTGTATATAAGGAATATTTTGATGACGTTAATTAGGTTTGGGCCAATTTCCCCATTATTTTTCTTTGATCCAGTAGTTTACAGTCACCGAGCGTGAGAAAGAAAGTGGACAACCAAGGAAGAAATATAACCCGTTCTGACTCTATGCACCTATCCTTTCGTCTGGCTAATGGTATAAGCATTCCTTTGTTATCTATGTATATATCGTATTTAATTATGATGGGCGTTCACCTATTCTCTGTGCAACTAATTAGCTGTGTATATGAAATAAATATATAAACGCGCTTAATTAGGGTTAGGTCAAGTTTGTACGCCGTTCTCCATTCTTTGTCTTCTATAAGGTAGTTCGCAGTCATCTAGTGTAAAAGAGAGATGTCAATATAAGACGCATCGCCTATTATGAATCAACAAAGCAACGAAACAAAAACATAATTATAAAACATTTTACTAACTTTCGCTCTCCGACTGAACCAACAAATTTTAGCCGAAACCATTGACGTATGTGAATGAGAGATTATGTCTGTCACATACAGCATCAAGGGCAGATCATCGACGTACGTATGCGACTAAACGATGACGTTAGCTGTATAAACCAAAAAAGGTGTGGCATTGACGTATGTGATTGAGGTATATTTTTACTCGCACATAGAATGAAAGGTGTGTCATTGGCGTGTGCGATTGAGAGATTATGTCAGTCGCATATAGAATGAAAGGCGTAGCATTAACGTATGCGATTGAGATATTCTTTGAGTTGAATACAGAATGAAAGGTGTGTCATTGACGTATGCGATTGAGAGATTATATCAGTCGCATAGAGAATGAAAGGTGTGTCGTTGACGTAAGCGTTTGAGTGACGATGCTCCTTGTATCGAGCATGACTGGTGTGGAATTCATCAATGGTATTTCCAATGGATTAACTATAGAACAACTACGGGGAACCATTTATATGCTGTTGTGGTTTCCATATGTAAAACGAGTGACTTTTGTTCGTTTTTTAATTTAAGGGATAATGTAATGTGAAATAAATAATGGATTACTAAGTTACCGAAAGGTAATGGAATGAGTAAGAACGAGCAAACACCCACTGCAAATCGGTAACTAGGCTTTTGTAATGGCATGGAATGTGAGGCACATCATGGCCGTCAACGCACTAGGATGGTTTCCCAATCTCGTATCCACGTCCATAAAACCTTCGCTTACAGCATAAAGGGTGGGGCATTGACGCATGCGACTAAGCCCAATGACGGTAGCTGCACAAAGAATAAAAGGCTTGGCATTAACGTATGCGAATGAGAGAGTACGTCCGTCGCATATAGAATGAAAGGTGTGTCATTGACGTATCCGACTGAGTGACGACGTCCATTGCATCGATCATCGGCTGGTGTGGAATTCATCAATGGTATTGCCAATGGATTAACTCTAGTACAACTACGGGGAACTATTTATATGCTCCTGTGTTTCCATATGTAAAACGCTTAATGTTTAATGTTTCTTCGTTAAGGCCTACTGTAATGCGAAATAAATAAATAATGGAATACTAGGTTATAGAAAGGTAATAGACTGGCTACGAACGAGCAAACACCCAATACAAATTGTCATGGAATGGGACACACATCATGGCCGTCAATGTACTATGATGGTTTCACAATCTCGCATTAGCGTCCACTTCCATATTTGGACGATTTAATTAAACCGTTTCCGTTAAATAGACAAACGGAACATTAGTTTGTGCAGTTGCAGTTGACTCTTTCGTTGACAACTCTAAAATACCAAAATGAAGAGCATTTCAAGAGGAGGAAGACGCAAGGTAACTCCATTGCCAAGGTTGAACCAACAGAACACATAGATTGTCACCGATCCTGTAGACTCTCCATCAGGAAATACATTTAAGGGTGAACAAAATCTGATGATGCCCAGGTAAGAGAATATTGGCTTTACACAGATCAGAAATTTGATTTTAATTAGTTTATTGAAAACGTGCTGTTGAGACGGGCGTTAGGGCTGGAAACACATCATCAAGGGACAGTTAATATGGCGTAAACAGAGGTTCTGGATATCGCTTACATATAAATCAGTATATCTTAGATTATGTGTATTATACTATGTAATCCACTAGATAGCATTCATTTTCATCAACTGAGCCAGGATTGGTTGTGATATTCCTAATGGTACGAGCAGACTGTATGGATACCCCTACATTTAAATAAAGACATCGATCGATTTCATTTCTATGGCATGAAATAATCTTAATACATTATTACATCAATGGGTCGATTGCGATGTTTATATTAGTACGAACACATTATATGGATACCCTAAAATTTAAATCAGGATATTAATATAATTTCCGTCCAATATTCATCAACTGATTGATGGTTGTGATATTTTTATTATATTGGTACGAACAGACTGTGTGGATATCTCTACACTTAAATTAGGTTATCAATTTAATTTCTGTCTATGGCACCGTATATTTCTAATTCTAATACTCAATTTCATAAACTAAGGCTTGGGTGCGATATTTATGTTGGTACGAACAGACTGTGTTGATATCTCTACACTTAAATTAGGTTATCAATTTAATTTCTGTCTATGGCACCGTATATTTCTAATTCTAATACTCAA
>JAOCZQ020310697.1:0-12005 GCA_025434785.2 Epizoanthus fatuus | reverse complement strand
TGAGATCCAGAGATCATAACTCTTCCCCACTTCACCAGTACTTATCACCAACCTTTACCTAAACCAGTATATTTGATCTATTTAATTAATACTAAGATCAAGAGATCTGACCTCCTTCCCAAGTCACATCAACATCAAATTAATAGTTAGGGTACTTTTAAAATACCACCCTTAACCTAAATCAGTACATTTTATTCCCTACTAAGATCCAGAAATCTGACCTCTTTCCCAACAAATCGAAGCCACAGTTGCGTAAATACATTAAAATAACAAAGAGCTTGGTCTGCCTGTGCGTATTTGTGTTGTATTGTTTCTTAGGCAACATAATAATTACCTTTCTCTTGAGTGTTTCATCTGGATCATCTAAACAGTCTATCACAATACGCTGATATCCTGGCTGGGTGGCAAAATTTGAATTCACTTGAACCAGTGCAGCAAGAGTGTTTAGCCCTAAAAAGATCGATGGCACAGTCAGTATATACCACACCAAAGCTCTTTAACATATCTGACATATGTGTGTCTCACCTTTAGCTTGGACATAAACCAATAGCGGCTACACCAGCAAGTTAATATTTGATGTTCAGGGTCCGTTCTGAGAGATGATGAAATTCCAGGAATTTTCCAGGGCATAAAAAATTATGTCTTTCCAGAAGCCTGTACACCACATGTGAGTTCACAGCATTTGTGGAAATAGTTTTGCATTTAACCCTTTCGCCTGTATATATAGTTACTAAATTCTCCAAAGACCGTAAAATTTACTAATAAACAAATGTTTCCAATCATTTCATTTCTTTAACCAAAGAAGCAACAACCACTTGTATGATTTGTAAGTCAGCTTCAGTGAAGTTTAACAAATCTAGCCCAGGAGTATTCCAGGCGTAGATGGAGAAAAGTGGATTTTCAAGTTTTCCAGGGCCCTGTAAGAAACTTTTGAAATTCCAGCAGTTTTCAAAGAATGTGCAGATTTAGAACACTAATAATGTTCATCCCTACAGGTCAAAAGTTTGCACCAAAATTTATATCCAACAACAACAACAACAACAACAATTTTTATTTTCCACCGTTTTTAACAAGAAAAGTGTTTAGAAATGATAACATTTTACAGTAGGTAGTGGCTGGGCACCCGAAATAACTAGTAGAGCTAATCTAGTCGGGTGCCCATTATAAGGAAAATTGATAATTTACATGCCTGGATGTAGTGGAGGAAAATTAAAACAAAATATTACATTTACACAGTTGATTATACTATTACATACATACAAAAAAGCAAGAACAATAAGTAATGTAGTAGGAAGAAAATTAAGGCCAAAACGGGAGTAATGCAGTGTAATAATGATCAGTCTTCACTGGAGACATATTTATTGAGTAGATGATCTTTGAGTTCCCGTTTGAAGCAACGAAAAGTCAAAGTTTTCAAGGTCTCATCAACTTCGTTCCACACTTTAGGACCATAAAATCTGATATTAAATTTTCCATAATTGGTTCTAATTTTTGGAAAAGCAAAAGTGGATTTAGAGGCTAGACGGGTGTTATAATTGTGTCTTGTGTTAGTGCCAGTAAAGAAGTCGTCGAACGACTTTGGGAGATTGGACTTAGAGAAGTGGTACATGAAACATGCAGTATAGAGAAAGATTATATCGTGCAATTTTACGAGTTTGTGTTTTGCAAAAAGGGAATTGGTATGAGCATCAAATTTGGCAAAATTTATGATACGAATGGTTCTCTTTTGCAGAATTACTAGAGGTTTGATATTTGTACTGTAAGTGCTACCCCAAACCATACAGCTGTATGTGAGAAAGGGGTAAACAATAGCATAGTACAGCTGTACTAGCGTTTGAGTGTTGACAAAATGCCTGAGTTTGCAAATAATGCCAATACTTTTTGAGAGTTTCTTAGACATGTTAAGAATGTGTTCCTTCCAATTCAAATGCGAGTCTATTAAAACTCCTAAGTACTTTATGCATTTCTTTTGAGTGATCTGTTTATTATTTAGTTGCAGTGAGAAAGAGGCAGTTAGGCGTTTTTGTGGTGGGTGAAATAGGACGTAATTGGATTTGTCTGTATTTAAAGATAATTTATTAGCACATAGCCATTCATGAATTTTGAATAATTCATCATTAACTGTTGATTCAAGTGTTTGTAGCCTTTTATGAGAACAAAATAAATTTGAATCGTCGGCAAAGAGGTGAAGATCTAGAACTGTGGATGCTTTGTTGAAATCGTTTATATAGAGCAAGAAAAGAAGGGGACCAAGTACTGAACCCTGGGGAACCCCACATGTCATAGGTTGTTGTTCCGATATTGTGTTTCCAATTGTGACAAACTGTTTCCTATTGCTTAAATAAGATCGAAACCAGTCATTAGCTATTCCTCGTACACCGTAATATTCGAGTTTCTTTAGTAGGATACTATGATCCACCGTATCAAAGGCTTTACTTAGGTCTAAAAATACGCCACAGGAAATCTTTTTGTCTTCAATGGCTCTTTGTATTTTATCTGCAATAAGCAATATCGCTTGTGTGGTGGAGCGTTTAGTTCTAAAGCCAAATTGATTTTCATTGAGAATATTATTTTTCTCAAGAAATATTATCAGTCTTTTGTACATAAGTTTTTCTAGGAGCTTGTGAAAAATTGAAAGTAAAGAGATTGGGCGATAGTTGGACATGACAGTGTGACTGCCAGTTTTATAAACTGGAATAACTCTGGCAATCTTTATCAAGTCAGGGATTAAGCCCGATGAAAATGATGCATTGAACAGGTAACTCAGAGGATAACTTAGTATATTCTTAAGAATTTTAAGTAGCTTAGTTGGAATACTATAGGGGCCTGAGGCTTTATTTGTATTAAGCTTGATGATTTCTTCTTCGATTTCCTTCGGTGTTGTTGGGTTAATGTAAAAACTGTAGCATTGCGGTTGTGTCAGGTACTCGGTGTACGGTTTATTTACTTGAGGAATGGTATGAGCAAGTTTCGAGCCAATGGAAGCAAAATATTCGTTAAAGGCATCGGCAATGACTTTTGCGTCAGTAATAGCTCTATTATTTATTACAATGTTATTAGGGCATTGAGCCTTTTTTGATTTTATCGTGATAAGCTCCTTTATGCCTCTCCACGTATTTTTCATGTTATTTAAATTATCTGAAAAATATTTGCAGTAAAATTGTTTCTTGCTAATGTCAATTAAATGTTTAAGTTTATTTCTATAGAGCGTTTTCAGTCACGTGATTTTTACGCATAGCAACAGCATTGTTTCATTAGCAACCAATAACATCCGCCATGTTGGTGTTCCATGCGCTTGGCGTTGGATGGCCGATGGGAGAACATCTTCAACAGTTTAGTAGAGTTTTACAGTTCATCTCAGTGAACTGAACGTTTTTCTTTATCAAATTTCCTGTTTATAAGACATCATGGTGCTTTGTTTATTTGTGAATTGCGGAAACAAAACTGGAAAGGCCGCTAGAAATCGTTCAGAGGGAGAAAAGTTGAGCTTTTATCGAGTCCCAAGCGTGATTAATAATCAAGGACAGTTCTTCAAAGATCAGTCCGCCGAACGGAGAAGAAAATGGATTTCTGCGATCAACAGAGCGGATATCACCGAGGAAATACTTAACAGTGACCGTGTTTGCCAGAGACATTTTGTTTTTAGCAAGCCTGCGAAGCTTTGGGAACCGTTTCATGTTGATTGGGTGCCGACGCTCGAACTTGGGTACTCCGAGCCAGAGGTGAAGAAAGATCAGCGAGCTCTGGCGGCTGCCAGAGCCGAAAGAACAGCCCAGAGGCTGAGGCGGGTTGCTGCTGCTGAGAATAATGCTGCACCAAAACGAATAAAAGCTGATGCCCGAGGCCGAGATGAAAATCGTTCAGTTAAGCTTGAATCGGCAGCTACTTCGATCGAAACAGAACATGAGCCTGTTGTTGAATGTCAAAAACAACAAGATGGCGACATGAACAAAGCAACTCAGACAGAACAAGAAACACAAGATTCTCAAACACAGACTGTTGCAAAGGCCACCATTCCAGTGGATGCAGAAACTCAAACGTCCGAGTTAGAATATTTATTTAATGTTTCCAAGTTACAGCCCTTTACCGAAGAGTATTTTTGTGGTCCTCAGTCTGATGCCAAAGTGAGGTTCTACACAGGATTGTCTGGGTTGGACGTGCTAAAGGAAATTCTGGACTTTGTTGCACCATTTGTAACCAGACGAACGATAAATTTAAGTAAGTTTCAAGAACTTGCCCTCGTTCTAATGAAGCTAAGACTGCATGTGCCACTACAAGATTTAGCCTTCAGGTTTGACATCTCCCTAGCAACAGTATCGAGGACATTTACCGCATGGATGAGAGCCTTGGATGTGAGACTTTCCCCAAATATTAAATGGCCAGAACGAGAAGAGCTGTGGCTTACAATGCCAATGTGTTTCCGATATGCATTTGGAAGAAAGACGACAATAATAATTGATTGTTTTGAAGTATTTATTGAGCGGTCTTCCAATTTAATGGCAAGAGCTCAAACTTTCTCAAACTACAAGCACCATAACACTGTAAAATTCCTCATTGGTATAACACCCCAAGGTTCTGTTTGTTTTGTTTCTAATGCATGGGGAGGACGCACATCTGATAAACACCTCACAGAAAACTGTGGCTTACTGCGAAAGCTGAAGCCAGGGGACCTTGTAATGGCTGATAGAGGCTTTACGATACAAGAAAGCCTTGGCCTCTATCAGGCACAGCTGGCAATTCCAGCCTTTACACGAGGAAAGAGCCAGCTACACCCGGTAGACATTGAGAAGACCAGAGGCATTGCCCATGTCAGAATACATGTCGAGAGAGTAATTGGACTTTTGAGGCAGAAGTACACGATTTTGCAGAACACACTGCCAGTTGATTATCTAATTGTATCAGTCAATGATCCTGATCAATGCCCAATGATTGACAGGATAGTAAGGGTTTGCTCTGCCCTTACAAACCTTTGTGCTTCTGTTGTCCCTTTTGACTGAGTATGTTATGTAAGGGGTGGACCATTGGAATAATGATGGTGTAACTGGGTCATTTTTAGCTTGTACCTGGCAATTAATATTTCCGTCTTGCAAATAATTGTGCAGTCTTTTGTTTTGTTCTGTGTTTGAGCACACAAATCAGCACTGTATATTTTGTCTTGCATGTAAGACTGCAGACTTCAATTTCTTTCTGTAGTTTTGACAATACTACACCACAATAAATGTCAAACTGTCCACCCCTGTTTCATACAATGACCAGTGTTAGTAATTATAAAGTATGAATACTGCTTTTCATTCTGGTTTATCAAAAGCTGAACTCTGAACTAGTTCAAGAAAAATAGTTTTAAAGAGAAATAATTCTCAGATGTCACTGCTGCTTATAACACAGTAAATGTGGCAGTTTTCATATGCACCTATTGTTTTTATGCCTGAGGGGTGGGAGGGGGTTGGGTAGGAGGGAGGCTGGTAATATGTGGGGTATTTAACAATGATAATTATTAATTTACTTTTGTACAAGCCTTTAGAACAAATGTTTGGCTCACTTGTTTCTCAATGATGGTTATAGGATTAGCCATTTAAAACAGAAATTCTTGTTCGAGTTCAAATTATTATTATTCAAATCCCTATCACCCCCTGCTGAACACTGATAGGTGCCTTATAGTTACATTTTGTTCTATCTACTATTGCACATTTATATTACAGTCTCTTATGGTCATATTTCAATGTGCACACAATCATTAAAGCTTTGAAAACAAAAACGGAGGGCAAATTTGGTAATATTATTGCTAAGTACAAACAAAGTTGAGTGTGATAACAGTTTCCTACAACATTTCAAGCTGTATGGGAATGAAACTAAACTAATGCTTTGAAATATAACAAACTAGCTATAATTGTCTGTCTCAAGAACCACTGACTCAGACCCCCCATTTTGTTGGTGAGCAGTAAAAGAAATACCGGGAAGATTTATTTTTAGTTTGAATCAAGAGAATAAATACATCTGCAGTCACCAAGTGCTGACCTGTGAATGCACCTAGAACTCTTTTTTATTGCTTCTGCTGACCAGTAAAATGGGGGCTCTCAGGGATCATGTAAATAAAAAATATTTATTATCTTGCCAGATATCAACCCCCACCCCTTCTCAATAGAATCATTTTTCAAACAAAATAGTACCCGGTACCCTCATGAATTTGCTATTCAGGCAAATTATACTCTTCCGAAAGGTTAATTCATGTCAGTAGACAGGAAATAGTTCCAGCTTGCCAGACCTCAAACATTCACATAGATGGGTTCTCATTTGTGACACATCAAACTGAACTGTTTCTGGTGCAACACCATAAACCAGACAGGTTGCAAAAGCTGCAGCAAACACTCCACAATCAGAGCCATTGTCTTGTTGCTGAACAGGAACAACTCTGAAGCCAGAAAAATTCTCAGCACCAACCAAGTCCTTCACTTGTTCTTCCACTTCTGCTTCAATCACACTGTGGTAATAACTGTCATACAAATCAACAATCCCATCCGCATGTCCAATAGTGCCCACTAATACCCAGTGGTCATTGCCAGTATGTAAAATTTGCAGAAACTCTCCACCTACTCTATCAAAACTCCGGGCAGGCCCTAAAGTGGTTCTCTGAAGGCCTTCAATGTTGGGGTTGATTTTCTGCAGGCAAACATGAACTTGCTGGATAATGTCACAGTCAAGCCACCGATTTGGGGACAAGATCAACCTGTAGTGGGCTTCAGTCAGTTTTGCTAATGAACCAGTCTTGTTTGCATTAGATGGAGTGACAGATCCAGTTATTTCAACATCAGCATCAAAGGTTGAGTTTCCACAACCATCCTTCTGTTTCTGCCCTCGGCGACTGCCTGGGTTGCAGGCACTGCATTTCCAGGTTGTTCTGGAATTACTAGGCAGGCGGCTGTACCCCACACACTGTAAGTGAAAAAAGCTCCCATTCAGGCAGGATGGACTGTGGCATTCTAGAAACTTATCGGTTTCAAGTGCCTTTTTCTTGCACACACAAACAGAGTTCAGCTTCAGAGCTCTTTGTAACACATCATCACTGGCTTGCCTTTTTGCAACTTTCTTCTTAGCAACATGTGATTTGTGGCACAAAGGACACATCCATTTATTTGGAGTGGCTGAAATCTTCAAACATGACATGTGATAGGTAGAAATGGGGCATGATAAATTGGAGCATACCGCAACTGGCTCCCCACTGTCTCTCCTACAGAAGCACACAGCTTGAGATGTCAGTGGTGGTTGTACACGGCTGCGCTTCTGGGTGAACCACCTCCCCAAAATTTCAGGCAAAATACAGTACCTCCAAAAATGGTTCAGTTTGGGCAATACTGACTCCCAGTGGGCAATGTCAGGATAAATTCTTTCTATAGAAATTTCCACATTGTCACTGATTGCACACACTACAAAGTCACAGTAATTTCGGACAGCTGTAAACACCTGCTGTTGAGCTTGATAAAAATACTGGTGGTCATGCTTTAGAATGGTAGTACCATTTTCTTCCTTCAGACAAGAGTTCTTTTTCTTAGAGTACTCTTCCAAGCTCGAATCTTTCAGGCAATATGGGCATTTCACCTCCCCACAACCTTTGCCGCAGCAGTCACAGCTGCAAAGAAAATCTGGTGTTGCATGAATCCAGGGGTAACTTTGGTTGACGAACAAGCCACATGCCTCGACTCGAAAATTCACATGTTTGGCTTTCATGACTTTTTCATAAGCCTTAATGGCAACACTTTCATGTTCACAACCATGTTTTGTAGCAGCTGTCTCAAAATTGAAAAGAGTGGGGTAGCAGATAGTTTTAATTAATGACTGTGAAGGCTGTGCTGGATTAGAGTGGCTGGCAGCCTTGCTGTTTGATGCACCAATTCTCCCTGCTCGGTGTCGAAAAAAGTTGGCTCCTCGAGACTGGTTTCTTGTGTCCTCCTCAATGACTTTGATCTGTTCTTCGGTGAGTTTGACCTCAACAGTAGCACAAGCATCGAGTAACTCATGGTACTCAAGATCCAAATACTTCTTGTCAAACAGATCAGGGATGGTGGGAACATCCCTGCTCTTGGAAACAAATGACTTTGAGTATGGGCTGATCAAGCTTAAAACAACAGGTTTCGCCTTGCAAGTGTTAAGTTTTGCATAAAAACCTTTTAATTCTAACTGAGAAGGCTGAGCTGTCGGCTTTGATTGAGATTTGTCTTTGACACAATCGCCTAAAGTGTTTCTGGTTTGCAAGTGGCTTGGATTATTATTCGTTGCTTGGAGATTCTCGATTTTCTCATCAAGTTGCTGCTTTAGCTTCTTCGCAGACTTAAAATTAATATCCTTCACTTCAGCATACTTGATGTCACCGGCATACGCAGGCATAATCCATGAACATTTGGACTGTGTGCAGGACAATTTCCCGCGAATTCTGTTCGAGGCTTCCATATAAAATAAAACACTCGCAATGTGAGAGCAACATTCTCCTTGTCCAGCCATACAGCCAATGCAGTGAGCACTGAGCAAAGTTCCATCTTGTTCCACAATTAACCACAGCGGAACACACGGATCATTCAATTTCTGCGAATGTCGAACCTTCGCAAATACAACAAATTTGTTGTTTACAACGTGGCCTTCGACACTTTTGATCCACCCCGACACAAGTTGCGTGTAGGATTCGAGCTGACGGAAGGCTTTAAACTGGTCTTTTGTGTAGAAACTTGTCTCCAGCACCAGGTAGGAAATTAAGTCCAACGATTCCACGGGAGGAAGACAGTCTGGATCGAATTTTTTTTCAGGAATAAGGTTCGGGTCGATCCCAACAGTGGCTATCTTCTCACAGTATCGCTTCCTCACGTCTTCCTCAAGCTTTTTGGCGTAATCAGAGAGAGGACAAGCCATATATCCTCTCCGATGGCAGCAAGAACTCGTAACAGTTGATTTACACTACATTTCGTCGATTGTTACAAAGAAAACACGATATCTGTCAGAGCAAAAGGTTCTAGTAGTTTAAAAAGACGCGCCATGCACAGCTGAATGTTTACTCACATGGAACACCAACATGGCGGATGCCTCGTTTTCATGTTTGGAAAGAGTGGCGTGACGTCACGTGAAAACGCTCTATACTGGTGTCTATTTTGTATATTTAAGAATATTGATGTGACTTTACACTGTGTATATTTATACACAATATACACTGGGAATATACTGGTGTATATTCTGCAATCCCGTGCCTTAGTGAGGATCTGGCACCAATAATGCCATCGTCGAGATAGACCTTTATTCTGATTCTATCTGAACGCCAATGCACTACTACAGGTCGCAGTAACTTGGTAAATACATAAGCTTAGACACTTAGCCCAAAAGGCGAGGAACAAAACATGAAATATCTTCTTGACCCATTGAAGTCGAAAGAAAATGCTAATAATCCAAAGTGAAGAACCAGTCCCCCTGTTCTAGAACATCTACCACGACACGAAGATCTTCATATTTAAACTTAAATTTGGCCAAATGACTGTTTACAAAACGCAGATCAAGAATTAACTTTTATTTCCCATTCTTCTTTGGGACCACCGCCAGGGGACTACACACGTGGACTATGTTACGCTCTACTTCTACAACACTCCCAGACAACAGCAGTGTATCGATCGCATCATGAACAAACACTCTATTATCTCGAGCACTCTTGTGATTAACAAAGAAATGCTTGACCAGTTGGGAAACAAAAGGCAACAGGTCTATAACCATTCTCTAGGATAGTCATTACAAAATTAGAAGCCCCGATGGGGCTAGTAACTTTACAATCTTTAATGTAGTGACCCGCCTTGCCATACACTATATCTATTCTTTGCTGTAAGTAATCTACGATGACGAGATTTCTCACGAGCTCTTTCAGCCTCCTTTCTAGCAGTTTTAAACTTCTTCTCTTCGTCTTGGTTCTTAGTTAGCGGGTCCGACTCGAAATACTCAACTACATCCCAACTATCTCTATCTGCTATGGCAATAAGCTTGTTCCGATCATTAATCAACAACATACCTTCTCTCGCCAACTCCTGAACTGCCTCACTAGCGCCTGCTTCTTCCAGAATCTTGTCAAATTTCTGCTTTACTTCCACGTTGAATCTGTACTGCTTTTTGTTGCTCTTGTACTTCAGGTCCGGCTCGTCTTCCAACAACTTTCTCTTGAGGGACTCGAGTTGATCCTTCACTGCATTGAACTCCACTGTCTTAGCATTCACAGCCTCCAAAAGACTCCTAGACTATGCTGGGGGATCTGGATCACTTACGCTGGAACCGCTTCTGTGATGTGAACGGTGGCCATGCGTTGCTCGGTCTTCGGCTCAACTTCCCAAGCCCAAGGAACCATTACCTCTCCTTTCTCGCAAGCAGCTACAGAAAGCATGTTGTTTTTGGCTTGAACTTTCCCGTTCAGATGTTTTGTCGTCTTCTAAATTATTGCGACAACGTCTTGTAGCATTGGTTTGCATAAGAGAATGACCACGGTGTCCCTGAGCCATGATACAAAAACAAATTCCAAAGGAAGAGAGTAAACCAACTTTGACTAAGGGCTAAGCTCTTAACTACAGTGTCGAAGTTTCCACTTGAAGTAGACCACAATAACTAGCTAACACTCTGTTGCATCTTATATATCTGCATCCCTACATTCTTTCAATAGCCACACCCTTCCCACTCTTACAATACTTAATCCCTCTCTCTTGTGTAACACATTTGGGAATTCAAGAAACCATTTATCTTCGCTTTCATTGTGCATAACTTCATTCAGCCGAAGATAAATGACCATAATTATTATTATTGTTGTTGTTATATCGACTTTGTTTAACTTAAAATAATTTTTAAAAACAAAGTTGGGACGGTTTTTTCTATGCTTCTGTTATGCACGCGCTACCAGAATCTAATTGATAACTTGTTTCCAGAAACATATTAGTTAGAAATGGCTGATGAAGTCTTTGTCTTGCACTCTTTGTAGCAGTCTTACATTGAGCTATCCGATCAGGTACATAGACGTAGTCTGCTGGTGTTAAAATGTATAGAACTATAGCAAAGTAAAATTGGTATATTAAAGTAGAGATATATGAAATTATTCATATAGAAAAGCACTATTATAGAAATTTTGTTAGCAATTTTGTAATAGAATCACAAAACATTTCAGACGACTGATTTGCTGTCTTTAATTTGCAGTTGTATTTTTATGCCGTACGTATAACTTGTTAATTGTAAAAGAAGTTGTCAAAGACGACTCGATGTTATATTGCGATTTCCAATAAAAAGTAAGTTGTAAACGTACAGATGTATTTGGTACTGATTCTAAGGCCCAGTTCTGCCGCCTCAGTCGAGTTGAAGTCACTTGAATTTAGCAAAGTTGATACAACACACCATATCTTTGCGGCCTGGGTTCATAGTACGATTGCCTACGTGGCTACAAGTATCCAGACGTTTTTCCAAATATTTGTTAGAGGTGTTAAACTTTGAAGGTTGACATTCATTCCGGCGCTGGAGGACAAAAAAAATGTCAACCCTCCCCCCCCAGTATCAAAGTTGTTCACGGTATCCTTTATTTTAATTTGTTTGGCTGGGGCTCATAGTACGATTACTTTTGTAGCTGCAAAGATACAGGAGCTTTTCCAAATATTTGTTGGAGATTCAACTTTGAAGGTTGACATTCATTCGCTGGAAGAATATAACTGTTTTAACTTTAAAAAGTACTGGTCTGATGATAAGAGGCCGAGATATATTTAAAACCGTCATTCCGGTGTCTGGTTTCACCGCTCCACGCGAACTCAACCAATCCTAGACGTTCCAATTAACATGAAGCTCACTGATTGGTCGGTATTTTGAGAACATTCTTAAGGCCCCTCCTCTTATGGTAAGAATGGAGTTTTAACACCCTCTCCACACACACAGTTTAAAAGTTGTTCGCGGTATCTTTTAACAACTGTTTGGCCGATTTAATACCTTTGTGGATGCAGAGATCCAGAGACGCGTCTACTAAT
>JAOCZQ020300706.1:0-12009 GCA_025434785.2 Epizoanthus fatuus | reverse complement strand
GATTAATGAATTTGCAGACAAATTAATGAATAATAGAGTGGTAAATGAACCAATCACATTTGAGGAAATTGTAATTTGTATAATAAATAAATCAATTTCCAATTCACTGATAGAAAACACTTCGAAGAAAATAACGTAGCTTTTGAAAATATGTTATATTCACTTGATGGTCTAAAGAATATTGACAGAAAATATGTGGCCGTAGTCTCACACAGATCTATATCCCAATCAAAATGATCCTATTTCAACCAATATCAGAATCAACAGATAAAAGTTTGAACAAAACCTATTTTAAAATAATATAATAGCTGTTATCGTAGATGTTTCCGCCAGTCAAACGAGCCAGCAGTTTCTCTGTGAGTGTAGACATCAAAACGAGGCTATCGGGTCGAGCGTTCATAAACTTTCACCTAAAGCACTACTACAAATCTCGAAAACATTTTGTTGACGCAAAATATCTGAGTTAAACAAAGTAATTTTACACTGTTTTGACAATGGTTAAACACTGTATAGCTTTTGGATGCGTGAACAGAAGTTCGAAGGCAGAATGCAAGCATTTATCGTGGCATTTACTCCCGCAGACGAACATGGTTCTACAGCGCGAATGGCTCGTCAAAATACACCGAACAAATACTCCCGTGACCAAGAATTCTTATGTATGTAGCCAGCATTTTGATCCAGAATGCTTCACTAAGTCCATTGGAGGAAAAAGGATTGTATTGAAGCCGGGATCTGTACCGAAAAAGTTTGTTTTCTCGGCCGAAAAGCCACCAAGGAAAGAGCCCTGTTATCGAGCAACGACAACAAACACAACAACAAAGAGGAGAAAAATAGCAAAGTCACTTAACCCAGTTTTAGAATCCACTAACGATGAAATAACTGAAGTAGACGATGTAGAGGGCGAAGATATCTCGGAATGTGAAGATATAGTTGAGTCAGGCGAATGCCCATCTGAATTCGATAAACTGGTGCAAGAACTAAAGTCAAAGGAGGAAGAAATTACACGTTTGCTCGACGAACATCAACTAAAAGAGAGCGAGTTAAAGAAGAAAATAAAGGAACTAGAAAGGCAGTTGGATGAAGAAAGATGTGCAAGGAAGGAGTTGGAAATACTAAACAACAAGAAAGCATTTAGTATTGACAATGTGAAGGACAATGATAAACTGTTCAGATTTTACACTGGGTTTGAGAACTATGAGATGTTTTCAATGGTTCTGGACTTTCTGGGCAGAGAAGCAGCATCCAATCTGAATTACAATAACACAGACAAATCCTCTACTAAACAATATAAATACAAACCTGGACCCAACAGAACTATCTCAGTTGAGAATGAATTTTTCATGGTGCTGTGTCGCTTGAAAGTTGGATTGCTAGAAGAAGATTTGGCTACAAGGTTTGGAGTATGCCAGAGTGTTGTCTCGCAGACAATCAATACCTGGGTGAAGTTTATGTTCTTTAGCTTTAAAGAACTTGATGTGTTTCCGCCAAGAGACATTGCAAAACTACATATGCCTGAATGCTTTCGCAAAAAATATTCATCTACTACTCTGATTATTGATGCCACTGAGATATATATAGAGAAGCCAAACAACCCAGAGGCTCAGCAGCTGACATTCTCTTCATACAAGAACACAAACACTTTGAAAGCCTTGATTGGTATTGTACCAAAGGGAGCAATTTCATTTGTGTCAACACTGTATGGAGGCAGTATTTCTGACAAGGAACTGACCCAAAGATCAGGACTAATAGACAAACTACAGCGTGGTGATGCTATCATGGCAGACAGGGGGTTTAACATCCAGGAGATGCTGGCAGACAAGGGTGTAAGAGTAAACGTCCCACCGTTTATGAATCAGTCAGGACAGTTTGAGGAGAATGAACTTCTTGAAACTAGACGGATTGCCACTTTAAGGATCCATGTCGAAAGAGCCATGGAACGGATAAAAAACTACCATATTTTGGATTTTATTCCAATCACACTTTGCAGAAATGGAATCATTGACATGATTTTTTTTACTGTGCTATGCTGTCAAACTTTCTCCCACCACTAGTAGGTGGGTAATAATATTTTGTTTATGCAACACTTGGCTATCATTGAACAGGATTATTATTATTATTATTATTATTACTATAGTACAGTGGATACTCTATTAATTTAAGTAGTGCAAGTCCAAAATTATCATTGATGCATTGAAATGGTGTTATTTCCAACCTCTTTTAAGCAGCTACACACTTGCCATTTCCCAGAGGGATGTTGCTCAGTAAAGTTACCACTGTACTTTTAGAAGAGGAAACATTATTAACCATAGTGAAGGATATAGTTAAGTTTTCAGAAATTCTAACTGATCAACCATGTTGGCAAATATATTGTTTTATGTGTATCTCACTGGATTTGCCCTATGAAATCAATCATGACTTTTTGATAGATGATTTTTGTTTTACTCAAAACATCCATGTTGAAAGCAAACAATGTTTCCATCTGTGTTACAGGTCAAATTCTATTTCAGGTTATAATGTTTGATCCTGACAATTTAGCAACTTGGGTAGATGTATGTTATAGTTCAAATTTTATATCAATAAAAATAATTTTGAGCTGGAATCACTCTTGTGCTCAACTTAAGGGGGCTTTCATTTATTATGGCATAGGGGGGTCAGCAAGATTGTGTGGGGGTTGTTATTTTGGAAAGCTAAGTGCTGCAAGCAAAACTTCTGAGTGTGAAGGTAGAATCATAGCTGCAAGGAGGCGATTGGTACTAAAGTCCACATAGGGAACAAGGCTAGGCTATATATGTGCAGTCAACAAGTTTCTGTTTGCCCAACCACCCTCCCATAGTCTAACTGTTACTCTTGGCATGTCACTCAATTTATCACCAACCCTAATGCAATATGATTAAATAATGGCATTTTTCCACATTATACAGTCTAGTACCAGGCACTTATTTGTCTTTGTCAGACTGATCAAGTGAAACTAACAGAGCCTGGGGAAAGGCTGTCAAGAGATCAGACATAACAAACCACCTAACTGCAGGGTTACAGACTTTGCTGTCATTGTATCATGAAAATGAACAAGAAATTATAAAGATGATCATATTTTTGCCTTGCTTTATTTTGTTCGTTTAATAATGTGTAATAAATATTAACATCAATATTTTATTTTAATAAATAGATATATAGATAAAGTACACACTATAAATCCATGAAATACTAGTAAATCTAATGTATAAATTAAGTTCATATTGCCACTTTGACATGACCTTCAAAAATTACAATCTTTGCATTTCTTGTGTTATTCAAACCCTCAAATCCTGTTAATACAGCCAAAAACTATGGCCCAAAGGTGTCTGAATAAACAGGTTTCCACTGTAAAGTATATCAAGGAAAAACTGGAAGTTAAAACACAACATATTATTTTCTCATACTGTCAAATTACTCAAGTCATCCCTGTTTATATCATTTCCTATGGAAGTCCATAAGCAACTCCCTGGATTGATCAAATATTTCAGTCATCCTCTCTAAGTATTTTGGACAACCTTGGTAGTCCATAAGCTACTCTTGGATATGCTAGTTCTAGAGAAATGTGGTTGTCATAAAACTGTTCCAGCTTTGGAATGGTATTGGAAAGGAAGTGGTTGCTTTTCTTTACATGTAAAATAATCATGTCATTAATGTCCGACAATACTAGGTCTGTCCAGTTACATTTCGTACAAAACATCTGCAGCTGAATCTGGTAATAAAATTTGTGGTTCTTATTGACCACTAACCCATGCTCACTGTCCTTACATATATGACGCTTAGTCACTTCCTCCCTCAGGCTCAAACCACTCGAGAAAATTCTCTTAATCTCCACTAGTCCCCCATCTACCTCTCCATCTGGAGAAGCTCCAAGAAAAGGGTGACTTGAAGACACAATAAAACCACTGTCATTCACTTTACAGTTTAACTTATCTCCGTACAGTTTCTTTATAACTTTCTCATCCTCCAAACCTTGCTTCATCTTAGCACTTTGATATTCCTTGTTATAGTGCAAAATTTCTTTCATTGCTTTCGTTGGACTTGTCGAAGGTTTAAGTATTGCTCTTTTAGACTTTGAAGCTGTAATGCGAACACTCCTGTGATAATGCCATTCTTGGCAACTACTTTGTGCTTTTGTTGCCATGGCAATGTTCTGTCTTTCTTCCTCGCTGACCACAAGGTTTCTCTTTACCCTTGCAGCTCTTTCAAGAATTTCAGTCAGTGAAACAGGCTGCTCCTTGATAGGAGAAATAATTTCATATTCTTTTTGGGCAAGTTTTTCATCTGAGAGCAAATAAAAGAATCCACAGTTTGGTTTTACTTTCTTGATGTTACCAAGCAGTTCTTTGATGACTTCTTTGGTGTCATTATTCCTGTCACAAAGACGTCTTGGGTCAGTCAATGGCTTGGCAATGTTCCTTTCTTCTCTTCTATAAATCTTCTTAGAGAAGTCAATGTCATAGATTGATTGTGGATCCAGTTTTCGTTTCCTTGGTTTGTTCCATGTTTGCAGTCTTGAAGTGCACGTATCAAACTCTCGTGTAGACCTCAAACGAACAAACTCCTCAAGAGCATAGCAAATGGCTGCTATATGTTTACATGATCCACGTGGACCTTTGCCTGCAGGGCAAGGGCAGCTAGCAAATGCAATATCCCCTTCACGATTGCCACTTGTTAGCAATGTCAGTTTCAGTTTATAAGTCGAGTTTTTCTTCATTTCAGGCAGGCAATCACATCGAAAATGCATTTTGTCCTTATCACGTGTGACTTCAAGCTTTTGGATGTGTCCATGTCGAAACAGACCAAATGCTTTGCTGCTAACGTTCTTGTAGTCATTGTTGGATTGGTTGTCATTTGCTTTTCTTTCGATGAAGTATGAAATAATGTTTTGCATGTTAAATGCAGGTACGTCATCTTTAGCATCACGTATAGGGACCCATTCTGCAGAGCCAGGGAAGTCACATGTTGAAGTCACAGCGTCGTTCGTTCGCGGAAATAGGTTCTGATATTTATCGATGAAATTGTCCTCCCAGCCGTTTTTGAAGTAGCTGACGACCCTGTATCAAGATAAATAAACAGTTCTAAATTTCCTGCTTCAAAAAAGTAAGCGTTTTGCTAAGATAATGAATGAATCAAACGTAACCTAAATTGTAATTTTACCTTTGAACAAGCTCTGCCTTGGTTGCCTCGGCTCTAGCACTTCCATCTTTGCTGGTTCCTTTCCGATATGAAAGCCATTCCTTTAGTCTCAGTTTGGTAATATCTCGTGGGCAATTACCACTAAGTAGCTGTACCTTTTCTTCCGCGGAAAAGAAAGCAGATTTAGGAAGGTTTTTCACGTTATTTTCTGAGGCCATATAGTGATAGTTTTCTCTCCGCACAATTCTCTTGTAAACAAAACAGCGCTCGACCCGATAGCCTCGTTTTGATGTGTACACTCACAGAGAAACCGCTGGTTCATTTGAGCGGCGGAAACATCTACGATAACAGCTATTGTAAATAGTCCAGGAAATACAGTCAACATTTTTTTTGTCAGTTATTTACTGTAAACTTCCCCTCTATTCAACGGCCACCTGTATTAAGTGGCCGCGGCCACCCTTGAGCTGTCCCAAGTCGCATTTTCCTTTGTATTTTTACCTGTATTAAACAGCCATCTCAAAATAAGGGACCCGAATTTGAAACTGGAGTCGATTTTGGATCTAGTAAAGCACTTTATATTCAAAATAATATCACGCTGAAATCAGTTACACAGCTATTCAAATACAAAATTGTGTCATCACAAATCTTAAAATACAAATAGAATACTTTGTCAAATCATGGCTACTCTGTTCAATGATTCTGAACTGATCGTGTTTTGAAACTGTTTTGTTAGCAAGTTAGCATCTATTGGGGTTTTCCTTTGAAGCATGGCTGTCACTCTTCATATTGCGACGAATAAAACAATGTTTTACCCCACCCATGGTTTGTTATTGGTGTCCCTCTATTACCTGTATTAAATCTATTCCCCGACAGTGGTCGCTTAAAACAGGTTCAACTGTATTTTAAAATCGCCATCAACAAAACTAAGGTCTTGTTTAGGGAAAATGAATATGCTGGCGGTCAGACATCAATATCAGGGCTGGGCCGTGGCCAGCTATCAAGCAGAGGGCGCAAATGCCCCCTTTTGCCTCCCCCCCCGAATTTTAGATGTGGCTTCGGCCATGAATATGAGGAAATATTCATTTGAGTAGGGGGCATTTGTTTGAATGGGGCTTATATTTTATTTTTGCATTTTTTAAAAGTGCGTGAGGCATTTTATAGAGTATGAGGCATTTATTTGAATGAGGGTGTTTATTTTACTCTTTACTGTCTGCAGCCAAAGAAAGTTCGATCTGAGGAATGCCAAGGATCACCCTCAAAACAAAGACCAGCAAGTAAGTTCTATCCGAAAAGTCTTTCACTCAAAGACATGCTGAAACTTGGAAGGGTTATTAACAACAAAGCCCAGAAGATCATGGTTTTCAAATTTGATTTCACACACATGGAGTGGTCAGCTGTCCCAGTCCAGGCAGAGTTTATAGTTGAAGATGAAGAGTTCGACTCCGGGGGGTTTCGAAAAGCTTTTAAAGCTACAAGCTTAACTGAGGGCTTTAATCGTGGCACATGAGTTATCAAGAAGTACCTAGAAAGTGCAGCCGAGGTTATTAGGTCCACTGACCAGACTCGGGAAGATCATACTAGGAAAGCGGTGCAGATGCACTATTTGGCCAGACATTTTGCCTCACAGCTCAAAGATCAAATTGCAAAGGAGCATATTGCAGGTTTTGGAAAAACATTTGAATACCGAAAGGTATACATGGGAAACATGGAGACTGGGGAGTGTATCACAGTGGAAGAATTTATCAGCGGTGATTTTATAAAGTTCATCAACAACAATGGAAATATATGTGAAGAAGACAGCATACTTTGTCGAAAGGCACAAGCCTTTGCTCATTTTACCTTCGAAAAGTCTGAAGGGAAGGTAATGGTGCTAGATATCCAAGGGTCAGGTTACACATTGTATGACCCTGAGGTAGCATCCATCCAGTTGCAGGACAAAGACGGTGGATATCAGTTTTGTGCGGGCAACTTATCTGAAAAGGCAATCAAATCATTTTTTGCCAGTCACAACTGCAACTTGTACTGTAAACTTCTCAAGCTGAAGCTGAGACCAACATAAGTGGGTGCGACTTGACAACTGTTCAATGGTGTCCATACTTTAGGTCAAATTTCTTCTAGAACTGCTTCACCTTTGAGATTTCGAACTACTTTGGAGTATTTTGACCTTGAGATTTTGCTCTGTGTAGTTTTTGTGTGTGATCTTCGTTATCTGACTACCCTGATCAAAATTTAAATGGTCTTGAAAACTAAGTTGTGTTAGAGTTGAACATTAGGAATCCAAGTTGAATATACAGCCCGAGGTTGAAGCTAGATCGTTCTTCATTTCCTTACAAATTTGAGTTCTTTTTGAGAAAGAAAAATGTATCTGCAGAAAATATCCATACCCCCACCACCGAGGGTCATTGGAAAATCCAGGGGTAGGGTGTCAAAGAAGTAGAACAGTTTTTAAAAAGTGTATTGATTTGAGCTGGAAATTCCAGGGGGGGCTTATAGAAACTCTCTGTGGTGGGGTATGGGTATTTTCTGGAACTACACATTGCAAATAACATTTTCAGAGCAAGCAAGAACAGAACTTCAGCCATTCACCAGTAGAGGAATTCCAAAGCATTTGACTGTTCATATATGATATTTTGACAACCCTGTATCATGTTATAAATGCAGACATACCGGTACATCTTGGTAAAATGAAAATGGAAGTAAACTGTTTATGTAATAGAACTCAACAATAGACCAATCATTCAAAAGTTGTCTATGGCATACAATAATGATTGACTGAGAATTTAGAGCCTTTGCTAACATCGATTTATGGAGCAATACATATTCGAAGCAGCACATTTTATATCAGTAAAAGCTAATGAACTACCTATTTTTATGGGGTTACTTAGAGTTAGAGTTGTTGTTACACATGAATGCTTGATTATCAAGTAATATATATTCTAGGAAACGAACTACATATTACCTGTACACGGTGTTGGTTTATCTTGTTGTGACATATGAATGCTAGAGTACAGAGCAACATAGGTATATTGTAAGCAACATGTTGCAAAAAAAAACAACTGATGAACTATGTGCAAATTTTATAGTGATGTTAACTGGCAGTTATTGTTACATTTGAATTGAAGTTCTTTGAGTTATGATAAGAAATAAATTCATGGAAATTACACAGAGAGAGTGCAATTGTCCTTCAAGTACAAATAGGCAGCTATCCATTCATCTGGCTCAATGCTGTTGTAATCTGGAATAAGACGCTCACATTCTGCCCTGAATTCTTCAGTTAAAAAATCATCTCCAACTTGCAACACACCAGATTCTGTAGCAGCCTCTTTCAGCTGCTCTTCACTGACAGTAAAACCTGTATGAAGTCAAAGAAATAAATAAATGTTTTGTGCTGCAGTATAAACTAGTTTTTACAGCGCGATGCACCAAACCATGGCCACCTTCAAAGTTTTCCGAAAATTTGTGAAAAGTATATGCTTTGGAGTTACCGGGTAGCTGGTCAAATCACTGTACAGTTACATCTAGGACAACGCAGTCACATCAGCACAATATTCAAAATAAACTTACGTTATCAATGTCTGCAACTAGGGTTCTTTGGTGCCCGATTTCCTATTACAAACTGTGCAAAAACTTTATGCATAAACTAATTCTGGCCACGGTTGGGCGTATCGTGCTGTAAAACAATAGAAAACACTAGACTGGAGCATTTTGAAATGAAAGTACATACCCTAGGAACTATCCTGAAAAGTACCGTATCTGTCCTCACAGGTTTGTGATTATTCAAGTTGAATAATACATTGAATTATGTGAAGGCCAGCTTTCGAAATGGATAACCTCAAAATAGTATTTCATTTCTTTAAAAAAGGCAGTATTCGGTGTAGTTTCATCATCTCATTATTTGAAACTAAGGTAAGTTTATACCACATACCACAATCTTCAAGGCCATACTCCTGGGGGAAGTTGTAGATATGATCTGGTACACCATCTGGAAGAATTGTGTCTTTCTGGGCCCTGATTCTGTGAGTATTCCACACCGTTTCTCGGAAAACATCCAACTCTTTCTGAATAAGTGGCACCAGAATGAAAGCCAAAATCATTCTGCATTGAAAGAATAAAACACCCGTCCATCTGTGATGAGTGGCTAAAATCTACTTGACTATTTTTGCATTCTGGGGAGAGATTAATCCAGTACAGGTGTTTATTTGAACGAGTCCGTTTATTCAAACAAATATTCTAGTTAAGAAAAGAAATTGAAGCACAAAGAAAACATCAAAATAAATACCGGTATTTAAGTATTACAGCGAAACGCTTGCAACCGTTGCCAGCAGGGCGAAAATGGAGCGACTTTTAGTCCACTTTTTAGACACTTTCAAACAGCTAACAACCAATGAGTGTCCAGCTTTTTGGGGGCGGGATCGACAAGAGGAGACATCAGTCCCGCCTCCCCCAAAAGCTAGACGCTCATTGGTCGACGGTGTTTTAAAAGTGTTGAAAAAGTGGTCTAAAAGTAGCGTGATTTTCGCCAGCTGGCAACGGTTACAGGCGTTTTGCTGTAAGGTCTAATAAGTCTCAAGTCTTTATGACCCACTTTTAACCCACGAATTTGTTGGACTTCAATAAATTCAGGTAAGGCAACACCAACTTTTTTTCTTGTTTTACGGATCCGCCGGTCCGATTTTTGTCTAAATGCAAAAAAAAAAGTTTCACAGGGAAAAAAAATATTAAAATACATTGAAACTATATACTTTGATCGGAGAGAAGACTTTAAGGTATAAATATAGTTAAACGTTGTTGCGGATCAAATCTTATGACTTGGTAGCTACACTTTGAACTGTGGATGTAATGTATACATGTGTGTTTTTTTGTTTTTGTTTTTGTACATTAAAGTTATGTTAATGAAATGTTGTGACAACTTTTTATTTTTATTTTTTTGCCGCCTCCGGTCCCCAATATTGACCTGGAAAATCCGTAAAACAAGAAAAAAAGTTGGTGTCGCCTAAAGAAAATCCTTTTCTATCACTGTCACCTTTTTGAAACGATCTGTGCATCTTATGAGAAATTTGGTTTTAAAAACTTTTGTGATAAAAATTGACGCTAATAGTGTTTTATCGACGTTTCGACTACTCGACATCATTCTCAAGATAAATAAAATGAAGTTTTGCAATGAGATATATCTACAAGATGAAACAATGGTACAAAACTTCATTTTATTTATCTTGAGAATGATGTCAAGTAGACATCGATCTGTGCATCCTGAAGTAATTTTATGATTTGCCTATAATGTGGGAAAGTCAGCCCTCAACAGCCTTCAAATCAAAATCAAAACAAAAACAAAATGCTGTGGTCTGACAAGTGATTTCCGATACTTAATAACTTTAATTTGTGATAAGGGGTGGAAGGGCACTTTGCGTGTTTACTGTATTTACCTGTGAGTGTCATTGTGAGGATCATAGTGGCACTGTTCTTTAAGCCAACTTAACTGAGATTTAAAGAACTTCTCCATTCTTTCATGGAGCTCTTTCCACCATCTTTCAATCTGCAAATCAATTTGAATTCACAAAACACCTAATTGAGTACTTACAGGAATATGGATGTACTTCAATAGAAAGAATGTACGTAGAACTGAATTTAGGCACTGGACTGTCCCTCTTCTGGTTTCCCTAGAAATTACAGAATCTACAGAACTTTTCTAAAATCTATATTTTAGTTTGCTTTATGCCAAACTAGGGGGGGGGAGCAGAATGTGTAGTTCCAGAAAATATCCATACCCCACCACTGAGGGTCACTTGAAATTCTAGGGGGTGGGAAGGGTAAAGTAAAGAAATTTAAAGAAATGTATGGATCTGAGCAAAAAATTCCAGAGAGGGGGTATCTTAACAGAAATACCCTCTGCGGTGGGGGTATGGGTATTTTCTGGAACTACACGATGCAGATTTACAAGCAAAACACTGACACTACATGTAAACATAAGTTCGAATTCCACATTCTGGCATCCTCTTTCCAGAATTTGGGTACCGACCCTCCCTTTGGAAAATTTCTGGATCAGCCCCCAATACCTGTAACTGCTCGCTTATGTTGTGGCTGCAGGAGATTATCATTCCCGGATTACAGCATCTGACACAAAGGGTTTAGCTAACTTTACTGCTAGTGGATCTACAGTATATGAATATCAATGTACAGCATGAGGGAAAGGGAGCCAGACATACTGTATTTCCTCTATTTAGCCCGCCCTTTTGATTATCCCCAAGTCTGAGGCATGGAAACTTCTCAATATTAGCCCAAGCCTCTATTTAGCCTCTACTGCAATTGATGGGTGGTATTTTGCTGGCTGAACACTATAACCCTGTGTTCTGTGACCTTTATTTTGAAGCAATTACCGGTACTAGTGAACTAGCCTTGTAATATTCTTCACTTTGCAGTCATTTGAAGCCTGGACATTGCAAGGTGAATTTATGAATAAAAATGATTTTGAATTTCTATAGAGCACGAACGGATTCGGATAAGCTCCCCTACTAATAAGCCCCTTGCCAGTACAAGGACTGAAAAAATTATGCCCCAGCAGGCTAAATAGAGGATTTTGTATGTTAATTTTAATATGCAGGTTGTTTCAGGGTTCTTAGCAAAGTGTCTCAGAGTGGAAAAACAATTTAGTTTCTATTTGTTATGAAAATTTACAACATTGTGCAAAAATATATTTTGTAACTATGCCAATTCCTCCCCCTCTGACATATTCCTTGTGTTTCCTGGGGAGAACCAGGCCACAAACAGGAATAATTTAGTATCTGAAGCCTACAAAATGTCATCTTTGCCCCTGAACTGCTCAAGAAAGAAAATAAACTATTGGAGGTTTCCTCTGCTTAT